>JAAGAY010145606.1:40773-79236 GCA_011801015.1 Ardeotis arabs | reverse complement strand
TGACAGGCACTAAAATTCCATTGTAAAATCTTTCACTAGCATCACACCACCTCTTTTACAGCATTAAAAATGTATTAAAACAGAATGGTTACTATCTTGTAGTACTTGCTCACGCTGTCAGTCCTGCTCTTTGTGATCAGAGGATCAAAGACAGTCATCAGGAAACAGGGTTTAGTATCAGATTCGCAATGCGCGTCTTAAACCGGCCTACCCATGCCGGGGCAGGCAGAAGCTGAGGCAGTAAAATACCATGTTTGCCATCACCAATGCCTTTATTATGAACATATTTCTTAAAATTAGCTTAGACTGAACAAAAACTGTTAGAATTTTTTTTAATCAATATTTTCCACTTAACTGTGTTCTTGGCTTAATTGTGCAATAATTATATTTTTTTTCCCAATGTCTAGATTTCACAGAAATCCTGAAGCAACTTTTGACCACTTTCCATTTTGCAATTGTTTTGCTTTATTGTCAACTAGATTCATTTGTCCTACCCATTTAAAACAGTCTGTTTATAAGGAAGCCCTTGTTGACCTGTACATTGTCGAAGGTGTGCTCACCATCCAGATTGATCTCTCATCGTTTTTCCATCTTAGATGTTATTATAGATGTCTTTGAGTTAAACAGCAGATTCCTGATTATTTTAGCTTTGTCTTTGTATTCTCAACGTAACCTTGGCATCGTTGCTTTGGTGTTGTTTTAGGCAAAGAGTACTTTAGTATGATGAGCAACATATCACTAATAACCATGGAAGAACTAAAAACGTAAATACAGCATAGAAAATTGCTAGACTAAAGATGGACGAAAGTTTTGCCGCTTACTCTTGATCTCCCACAAACTTTTCATCTGCTCAGGAAATTTGTTATGATTCATTTCAGTTGGATCGGTGTGTCCAATACCTCCGTTACCTGACTGGGAAAGAGCCCCATACTACTTCTTTTCAGTCTTCACACAAAAAGGGAATAGAGGAAGACAAATCATGTTTATCAGGAGATAATATATAGGGCACTTTATCTAAATAATGTGAGCACTCATCAACTTCAAATTGAAATTTAAAAAACCACAGAAATATCAATTTTAAACTGGGTATGCTCAATGGTTTATCAGGCAACTGCTTGAGTCAGAAAAAAATGACCCAATGCTTCGTTACTTGGCTGTTCCCCAGAGTGATGACGGTGAACTGTAACTCTAGCATCTGGTTCCTTTCTCTTCCAAAGAGCGTATCTCCTGCCACAGGTGAGTCTCCTCGCCCTGACTTGCAGAACTCCTTTGAAACACCTTCAGTATCACAGCTCTGAGAATCCAAATCCATCAGCATCAGCCCTACCTGACACAAATGCTTTATGTGAACTCAAAGGGCCTTGGTGAATACCTGTATCCGTAAAAGCCAGCAGCATTTAGCACTTCGTAATGACCTGTCTGATCAGAGGCAGACGCTTCAGGTATTTTAATTTATTCTGGTTAGTAATAAGGCTGCAAAACCCCCTATGTGTTTATACTGCTGTTCCGAACCACTAACTTATTGAAACCAAACCCACAAACAAACCATCCTGATGCTATCGTGTGATGCAGTGTCATAACACAAGGACTGGGCACTTGCTGTTCTGTTTATATGTTTTTGCATTTGGATCACTTAAGAGTTCCGGAGGATATAGAAGAAGAGTGGAAGACTTCTTCATCTCTTTTCATTCATTTACACCAAGAAAATCTGCATATAAATGGTAAATCAGATCTGAACATGTGTTTTCTGGAGAGACATTATTAAAGTATACTTCTTAATGCTAAGTGCTACCATTGACACCCATTTGTGATTGCCTGTTTCTGAATTAGACCAAGTAAATGATCTACAGCCCCAGTTTCTCTGCAGTGTCACAGGCAGATGCACACAAAACATGACTTTCTTTAAGAACAATCATTTCTCCAAACAGCTACCAGTACAATTGTCATCGTTAAAAAAACTCATTAGCAAGAAGCGAGAAGAAAAGAGTGCCAATAAAGGACTGCTTCTTTTATGGCTCAGGGCAGGTTCCTGGAAATACGAAATATTAGATCACCAGGCAGAGATCATTGTATATTATGAGTAGATATTTTATTTTTTGTACTTCAGACTACACAATGCCAATGTGCTCAGCGGTAAGGTACAGAAACCAGGGCCAGGAAGCCATAGTTTTTCTGACGATCAGTGCTCCCCAGCAGTTTCTCATTGCCCCGACTCTTTCAGATGTATCTCACAATTAACGACCTGCTATGAGGAAAAGACTTTCAGTCAGTTTGGATGTGCACTTATCACAGCTTCGCAGGCAACACAGATATATATATATATGTTAAAATAATTGAAATAGCATTTATGCCTTTATGCCAGCACAAAAGAGGCAGCAAACGTTTGAGTATTAATCTGCTTTTCCCTTCCCCTAAACAAAGGCTGGGATAAAGTGCGTGGCTCTGCTTCATTTACTATGCAAAATCTTTCCCTTTCTTACAATAACAATAGTGTATTTTGTTGTCTCAAACAGACCAGTAAGACTCCTGCAGAACAAAGCGAACGAGGCGCAATCTCCAGCGCCCCTGCAGAATGATTTTGGAGGGAAGGGCCCCGCCATGTGGCGGCCAAGCCCCCGCCCCGCACAGCCACAGCCGTTTGCCCCCCAATACTTTCCTCCGGTGCCCTCGCTTTTAAGAAGCAAGTAGTCCCTTCGTTACCATATTTGAGTTTTAAATGTCGACTTCCTTAACCCAGCTGCTCACTGACACACCGCGGCTCATGCTCCACTGGTACGCAGGATCCTGATGTCCTGTACCAGCTTCTCACCAGCCATCCATCCCAGCCCTGGTCCAGAACAGAATCCTTGGTGACTGGCAAAATTCTGGAGAGAGTAAAAAAGCTCCAATGGGACTAAAGCACATGGCATAGCAACAACCACAAGTCCTGCAGCTGTGAACAACAATTTTCCCACAAATGACAAGAAAAAGGAAGCGACTTTATTTATCAGTTAGAATTTATTTTCCTGAAAGAAAAATAGTGCCATAATCATCAGCGAGAATGGTGCTGGAGTGTAAAATGTATTTCCATAGAGCATACATGTCCCTTAGTGCGGGTTTTACTTCTTCCATTCCCTTCAAAGAACTGTAAAGGAACCTTTGCAGATGGATGAACTATTCATTAGCGATACAGTCAGTGTGCAATTCTGCAATAACTCTGATGTAAGATGCAAAAACCCCAACATCACAAAATTCCACCAAATACAGCTATGAAAAGAGCTTTTGAAAAATATTTTCTGAGTGATGCTTGACATGAAGACGTAACAGATTGAAGATTAAATTCTGTTCTAAATTTCAATATCAGAACTTATTCTGTTAAACAAAAAAAAATCTTGCAGCCGTGTTATCTGCCCAGTGCCGTTCAGTCTTCCAAACCACATTGACCTGGAAACGGCTGCTGGCATGGCGCTGCGTCTTGCGGAGGGGCTGAGTCTGGTGGGACGGGACGCGGGGCGAGAGGCGGTTGGAATTTGAGGTTGTGTCTGTGAAACAGGCAGAGAGAGCAAACCCGGCGCCCTGCCCTTGGCTGGTGTGTGGCACGGCACCTTCATCACTGTACTGAAAAATCAAAGAAGGCACCAGCCAAAGAAAGGGACATTTCAGTGATGTTGGAAGGAAATATTCCAAATATTTCTTAGACCCTTAATAATAACAATTATTCTAATAAAAATATTTGATTGGTTCCTATAGGTACTGAAACAAATGAAAAAGCCCACAGAATATCTATACGTGTAGTTTTTTCTACCAGTTTCTGTGTATGAATTTTATTCATTACATAATTCTGGGTTTGATAACCTGTTTTCCAAGAAACTCTGGAAAAGTAGAAGCCCTTCCTCTTCCACTCCTCTCCTGCAGCTGGCTTCACATCTTTTCCTAAAAAACACCACTCAAAATGGGAACAAACTGCACCGCTTCTTCCACCATGCGCAAGGGATGCCCATGTGAGGATGCAGAAGGGAAATGTTTTTTTCAGCAGTTTGCACTTCTTAAAGCCCAGGTAACTACACAATTAAGATTTGTGACATCCAAAAAAAATGCATGTTACGAAAGGAAAGCTCTTAAAAAACGAGGCAATGTCAGAACTGAGGTTTCTTGGAGCACGAACCTTATGACGCGGTCTTGCCCTTCACCACCAGACGCTCGCCCTCTCTCCCTGCCCCTTGGGCAGCTCCCTCCTGGGGGGAAACCACTTACACAAATCCATCTTTTTATCAGCTTGGTGTTTTCTGTTTTCAGCCAGCCCGTTTGAGACACTGAGATCCAACTGGCAGCAGTGCGGGGTTGCGACTGGAGTCAATAGTTACTTCCTACAGCGCAGAAATAGCGTGAAAGAAGTAGGGTTCAATTCATCAAGGACAAGCACAAAGTGTTGCACCTGCAGAGGTATAATGAGTTCCATCAAGAGAATTGATTACGTTACAGAGGAATTACTCTTTGAAATGTTATTCTCCGAGAAAGGCGCTGGAAACCACAGCAGATGGCAAAGCGAAGACAAAATCCCAAACATCCACCAGAAAGTTGGGCGCAGTGCGTTGCAGGAGGATGTGCCGCACCCAGGGAGCATCCAAAGGCACCAGGACTGGACTGGAGAGGCATTGCCTGCGAGGAAAGACGAAGCAGCTGGCTATCTTATCTAGAGAAAAAAAATACAGTCTGATAACAGTCTTCAAATATGCAAAGGTCAGATGCAAAGAAAATGGAAATAAACTGGTTTTCCTCTTCCCCAGGGAAGGAGCAAAATGTAACAGGTTCAACAGACACGTTTCCCCAGGCTGGTAAAACTCCACCTGTCTGTCCATGGCTCCTGAGGAAAAGGCCTGCTCAGGGAATGGCCAGAGAGCTGGTCAAAAGTTCAAAATAAACATTTCCCAGATTAATTTCTGCAGTAGGAGTTCAGTTTATATGCTTATGTAGAAACACTGAAATATTTTGTAATGCAAAGGTTGCAGGAACACAGTCAGACTGAGCTCTGAAAAGGAGATTATTTAAGGCAATATTATTTGAATATACAATCACAGAGCGGCACAGGGAGCAAATTCAGACAAATTCATCAAATCCAGGAGAGCAAGATCACACCCACGTGCTACGTTTCGCAGGGGAAGCATGGGTGGTGAGACTGCTCTTCCCTTGGCCTGGCCTAACCAGTTCTGCCCTCTCCCGCATGCCACGGAAGGGGAAGGAAAAGCGGAGGAACTGGTGATGGTGGCAGATGGCCATGGGCAGGACAGGCAGCGCGGCCAGGCACCCCTGCCCGCTGGCCTCCTCCGGCTCCCCCACTCCACCACCCTGATAGCTCCTCTTTCTGCTGTGTCAGCACCCCCATTTCCTACCCGAATAGCGTACCCTGCTCGTAACGTCAGAAGAGAGCAGCTTTCCTGGAAGAAAATCGCTGGAATTGGTCATTCTTTGTAAATTGGGGGAGGGGGGGTATTGTGGAGGCTCAGACCATCCCTCAGACAAGCGCTAAACTGCCCATGGAGACCTAACGGTTTAAGAGCGATAGGTGCAGGGAGAAGCCAGCATTATGTTTTATTAAAGCCTGTTAAAAAGTTTATGGGCTGGCTGCTGAATGAGGCTGTTCTCCTCTAACTGCATCTCATTACTTCTCCTGAACACAGCCTGTCACCTGCTGACTATCTGCAGACAGAAAGGATGCTTTGCAGGCCGTCTTGCTTGTTGTATCATAAATATAACAAAATAGGGCAAATAACTTAATGCACTCACACAGCTCAACGATACGGAATCCCCAAAGCATCTCTAACTAAATAGGAATTTCGTAAGAAATTTAAGTGGTGGGGTTGTGTTTATCATTTATTAGAGAAGCTCTTGTTGGAAAGCACGTACTGCCCTAAAACAAAGTGTTCCCGTATTTCTGGGCACCCTGATGCGGGCCGTGAGCCCGAGCCGCTCAAACCGCCAAGAGCTGGTGCAGGCAGCGCAGAGGGAAAGCTGTTCGCTGCGCTGTGCGCAGCAGTAAACAGGAATATTTTTAGGCCTTCACTTGGATCCCGTGCTATCTTTGAGAGCCCAAATTTTCTGTAATCTCAGATTTTCAAAGTTGCTGATGTTTTCCCTAATCCTCTTATCGCCGGCTGGGAAGCTGTCTCTGCTTTTGCAGCCACCATAGCGTTTGCCCCTTTTCACAGTGCTGCGCATCCCTGGCTGTGTCACCCTGTACGGTATTTCTCCAATCCTCCGGAGAGCGTCCGTATTTACGTGTGAATCCGATTTCACCTGGATGTGCCTGTATCCCTCAGCCAGCAGCTTGTGCAGGAGAACTTTTGTGGTAAACAAAGATAGAAAGCCATTAAAATGCAATAACCAACTTTCCACGATTCAGGAACTCTCAGGCAGCAATCTGGGGGAATAAATAGCATGAATGCTAAGCAGTCAGAGCAGCTTCGCTTCCCTTCAGAGTGTCGGCTTCGTTTAGAACTTGTTTGTTTTGCTTGTTGGTTCCTTTCATTCTTGAGGTGCTCTACTGCTAGGAAACTGAAAATGCGTACACGAATAAGGTTATCGACAGTGGACTGCGGTGGGAAGGGGATGCGGAGCGAAGCATCCCTAATGCAGAAATAGCTTTGAAACAATAATATTTACGATGGGAATACATCATTACATTTTACTGGGATTGCCACAGGCACGAAAAGTAAGGTTTCTGTCGGTATTTGCCCGTTCTGAGTGGAAGACAGCTGCCCACCTGCTGCAGGAAAGGCGTTTGCTGCTCTCCTCTTCCGCAGGCATGCTCTGCGGTTTGCTCAGCGGGAACACAGGCCGCCCTCACTCTGGCCAGCCCCATCCCAAAACCCAAGTGCCTCGTTTAACGGTAATCAAACACGAAGACCGAGGGTCAGATTTCAGTTGTTTGCCTTTCATGTAAATTAAACACCTCCTCCTCGTACAGTTGTGTCTCAAGTGTACGATTTTATGGCTGGCATGCAGCTCACAGTAGCACTGGTTGGGTTTTTCCAATCAAAATGTGCAATCATTAAGCAGGATTGGATTTAACGTAAGGACTGCTGTTCTGCTGTCCTCTCCCGGAAGGCGAGCCGGTGATCTTGGTCTCATACCCATCAAAAAACAGGAAGAATTTAAATTGGTTTGCTGAGCCAATGCCACCACGCTGCCCCCCGCGGGGACTGGTTATTTCTCGGTATTAACACACTCACCTTAACGCAACGGTGGCTTTGCCTCCGGGGCGAGACTTTCATTGCGGGCTGGAGTGACGTGACAAAGAGGTTAAAAATCCTTAAGCCCCAACTCATGACTACAAACGAGCTCCAAAGGCAAACAGTTTTTCTCCGTGCAACAGAGATTTGGTTGGAAAACGTTCTTTAGTAAAATGGCTCTGTTTCATTAACACTTCCCCCTAGCACACATGCAGATCATAAGCTGCCACCATCCTCTGTTCCCTCCTGTGCACAGTAGGCTGTGTTGCTATGCTCACAACAGAGATTATTTGAAAATTTTCAATTTTGCTGATATTGCTCCAAAAAACGGAGTGGCCTCAATTTGCCTCTCCCCAAGGAACCCCTTTGGCTGTGGACAGAGCCATTCATTAATCAGACCCAGTCAGCCCCAGGTGACTCGGGACCATGAAATTGCCTCCACCCCTCCAAATCCACACCCAGAGGAGACGCGGGTGGTTGGGGGCTCCCCTGGCCCTACTCCACACATCTAGCTTTTTTTTTTTTTTAAGATACTCAGTTCAATAGCAAGGCCATCAGCAAAGACAGAGCAAGCACAGACCCTCCTTTGCATACATCATGACTTTTGCCATTATACATTGCTCAACTCTCAATTAAATTACAAATGGGTTAAATTTTCTTTTTATCTTTGCAAATGTCATACACTGTTTCAGAAGAATGGCTGAACACTGACAACGGAGACGGCTAGGAACGGGAGCTCTAAGGCTCAATAACACTGCTAAGTACTTCTCATCAAGAATTTTCCCACAAAGCGCTTTTTCCATCAGAAACTGTTTATTCAAAGTGAAAAATTTTCATAGAAACACATCAGCTCAGTGAAGCTTTTGCTGCAATACAGTTCCCAAACCCAGGGTAGGATTTGTGGCCAAGCTCTTTGCAGAGAGACCAGCTCCGAGTCCATGCTTTGACCTGTCCATCAGCAGCCCCGTGGGACCGAGATTTCCCACCAGTTCCCATGCGCTGCCCCACATGGTACATCCCACTGTCACCGCAGCGTGGGTGTGCCACTGCTCCTCACCATCCATCTCTCCCACCACCCAAACCAAAACTACCCCTTCCTCATTTTCCAGGTGGCATTAAAAGGTCAAGGTTTTAATCCCCACTAGAACAAGATATTTCTTGAAACCTTCAATTTTTGGCACCAGGAGAAAAGTACTTCTAATTGCATTCTAAAAGGAAAGCTGGATAGGGTTTTCACCCAGATGTACCAGTTTCTTTGGCTGAGATCCCTCATTTTTAGAAAGGGCTTCAGTCTCCTGTCACAGCAGTTTTATGTCCCTGCAATTCCATTGACATCAATGAATGCGTGAACTGAGAGTGAACCTATGATCAGTCACAACACGGGCAGTTAGAAATTCCTCAACCTCTGCATTATACTCTTCAAATTCTTTAAATTATTACTTTTCCAGCAAAAACTCAGAGGAGTGTAAAGCCAAAAAGTGTGCAATCACCTTGCAGCACATCATCACCCGAGCCTGGCTTTAGAGGAATTTCAATGTTCAGTACAGAGCGGTGCCCATCCAGGGAATTAAATATCACGGCATGAACCGAAAGTTCTCCGAGACGGCTTTCTCGCATACAGCGTAACCCCTCCCCGAGGGGCAGCAAACCACGCCAAAACACGCTCTTGCAAACCTCTGGGCTTGTTGATTGTCTTCAGCAAATACCGTTGGAGGAACGGCATCTGCCACCTCTGATTCTGAGGGAAGAAATGCCAACGAAATGTAGGTGAGAGCGGGGCAGGCAGAGGAGGACCCCTGCACTCCAGCCTCTCGCTGGGATCTCTTTTGGTGCATTGTGATGACTGTTTGGGGTTTATTTTAGCCCCGATGGAGCTGGGGATGATCTCTTCTCTATAAGCTCTAGGTTTGAGCTAGAGGCACCTGAAGGCATGTATCTGAACCTTCAGACCATGATTTGTTTGCTTTAGGATCAGCATAATCTCCATCACATCCTGCTGACGGCTGCCTCTCTCTGCAAGAGCATGTTTTCCCTCTGTCTGTAGAAAAACTAAGGAATCCTAACGGATCCAACCTAGACCGAGCATATAACAAAGAAAAATCACCATAGCCTCCTCTTCCACGGCAAGTTGCGCAGGTGGAACTGAATCAACAATCAGGTTGGAGAGACCCAGACGCTGCAGGCGTCCACGTGCCTCTTTCCTGAGCACTCAGGATGAAAAGAAAAACTGACCTTGCCCATTCACAAAGATGGGAATGGAAAAATCCCTGGTTTTCTTGTAAGGAAAGTTCCACAGAGCTCAGGAAAGCACGGAGACATCTGCGCACATAACCCTTCAGCTCCCGGCTCTGCACCACAGAGAGGGAAAGGCAAAGTGTATTTACTGCAGATATAAAGAGAAAATCCAGAAGACCTTTGCTTGATTGCAGCCATTATCTTCAAAGACAGAAACCTGAATAGTTGCTGGGGCAGGAAATGGAGGTCCCATCCCTGCACAAGCACTCTAACAACTCCCTGTGCTTTCTGTGGCAGCGGGCAAACTCCCCCATTTCGGCAGACGCACGGAGATGATGCAGAAGAAATGCATTCACCTACCTCAAGCAGAGGAAATGTTTGAACCATGTCTTGGTTAAGGGTTAACAATTGATTAACAAATGGATTACTAAGAAACAAGCATGGAAAAGCTGCAGGTTTTAGGGGGACTTTTAAAAATTATTTTTAAGTTTTGAACTTCCCTTTCACTGATTTGCTTCTTTTCTTAAAATGCTGCAAAAAAAAAGAAAAAAAAAGAAACCCCAAAACTACAATAACATTTGTCGGGTTTTTTCTGCAGGAAAAATAAAGACATTTCATTTGGGGCCAGCCTAAACCATGACTGATTTCCATTATTTTTACATTTGGAGAGCAAAGCAGGAACTGCTCTTGCGTCAGTCAGGATGCTTCCAGGTACCCCACAGATCTTTCTTGCCCTGATGGCTGATCTCCACTCCCAGCTGTGCAGAAGGACCCACTCAGAAGGGAAATGAATCACCTGCCAGATTTTATGTAAGTGCTGAACTCGGAACAAACCAAGTACTCGAGTACTAATATGAAACAAAGTACCGCTGACATATTTTGGTCATTTGAGATCCACACCTTGCAATAACAATGAATTATTTGAACTTTTTTGTAATCCAAGTACCAGCTGTATTTATTTTCATTAAATTGATTTACATTTCTAATAAAACATTGATCATTAATTACATAAAATGCCGGATGTTTGTTGGGGACCTACCCTCTTTTCCTTGAAGTCAATAGGCAATGCGTTCCATATCAGCCTGAACCTTTGGGAAGGAATAATCAAGTTTTAAACACCCTGTAAGCCCAGATCTTAAAGCACAGTGTCAGCTTTTCAATATGCTTTGCTTTAGAGCGGATTAATTTCTTACTTTTTCCCCATCTGAGAGCAAAGAGCTGCTTTCCGATCAAATAGTCGATATCATCAGGGGAAAGCATCAGCCACTGCGATAATTACAGTTTGGATGCCTTGTTCTCCAGAAATACAGGGATGGTTGCGCGTGTGTGTGTCTGCACACCCGCACGTGTGGGTCCACAACTCCACCTCCCATCCGTCTTTCGCAGACGATGAGCTCCTTCTCACCGCACTCTTCCGATTTTACTGCACTCTTCAGCTGTCAAAACTTGGCTCCTTTATGGTGATGCATTCAGCTGCTTATTAAATCTATTCACCTATTCCAACTTCCAACAGCATAATATGCAAAGCAGCTATCAAGTATATAGGAGATGCCTTTCTGTCATAAATCTATAATATGAGAACAATGTAGTCTCAAAAAGGGAGAGGACATATACTGAGATGTCAGATGAGAGATTCAAAATTCAGAGTCTAAGTTAGATAACATCCTTCACATTTGCATATGTAAGATAACTAACGCATTTAGTCTTATTTAAGATGTATGCTCCTGGCCTCACCTGTAAAATTTTCAGAAAGTGTCTCCACTAGTGAACTCTGTGATACCCAATAGCCTGTTCCTGAATTAGGACCAAACTCGGACAAAGCTGGTACTCCCCGTGCGAAGCTGAACGCAGAGGTTTGGGGGCAGCAGCCACACTGGAGAGTCTGGTTTTCATGGGGTTTGACATTCACACGAGATCTCAAAAGCTGCAGCCTGATCTCAGACAGGATTCTCTCCTCCAAGACAGGGGGCAATCCTCCAAGCTTCCAGCCCCTTCTTAACTCTGCCCACAACCAAGGACAGAAAAGACCTGCCCAGTGGGAAGGGGACATGGTCGGGCTGCTCATACATCCGTCAGCGTGCCACGATTTACGTAAACCTTCTCTTCTTACTGCTGTCTAGCTTCTGCCGTCATACCTGAATCTATCTCCTGACATTTCCATACCAAGAAGCATAAGTAGGACTTGACCGTTGACCCTAAAAGCACCACCTTAAAATTAGAGTTTCTCACAGACAGATTGGTAGTATTTTATCTCACTGGAATCAACAGGTTGATCCTGGAGAGCGAACCTGGAACCTGATAATGAATGAATGCCAACGAGGCGAAAGCAGGCTGTTCAGGATAAATAAGGGGGAATTAAACGCCTGTTTGTCTACTGATGGGTAAGCTGATAAAGGTCACAGGTGCAGGGCTTTTACAGGTGCCTCTGCATGCAAACGCCTCCCACAGCACTTTTGTGCATCGGCTTTACAAAATAAAACTGAAGGAAGAGCACCAACAAGCCATACAAAAAGGAAGAAACACACAGCTAGATGAAGCACCAGCAATACTGCTTGGGAGGCACACCCAGAGCTTTGGGGCAGAGCGTTTTCTGGAAAGGGTCTTGACTTGGAAGGCAAAACCTTTTGGGTTTGATTCCCGCTACTGATACGGGAAAGAAATGCAGATTTTTTGAAAGTTTTAGTTTTTATAAAAGACGTGACTTTACACATTGACATCTGAAGACTCTTCTCATATTGTCCCAGTGCTAGAAAGCAGCAGAGAAAACCAAACAAAATGATAGTCCGCAGTGTGAGGTTCTTCCATCTTTTTCACTTGCAAATCTAGGTATTTTAATTCAAGTTATATTTCTGTCCATTATAGACATTCAATAAGTGTTTGATCTATACAACTAAGTGTATCGTGATGTAAAGCCATCCGTTTAATTAACAGCCACTTCTGATTTCACTGAGGTGTTTTGTGTGTACATGCTCAATCTGTCTGAGGTACGAAAGGTGAAAAAATAACTTTTATAAAGCATGTTTTAAAAAAATGAATGCTTCCAGATTTCAGAGGTTTGTCTCATCATAATGGGTTCCTAACAGCTTTTTGCTTTGGAAAAAGAAAAATGGAAATTTGTGTATCTGTCCAGAAAAAAACAAGTGAAAGATACGGCTCGTTCCTGGGGACCATCCCCACCTTCCCTTTTGACGCAGGCAGAGCAGCTTCTGGAAACCCCTGCTCAGCCCCGGCAGCCTGCAGGCAGGAGCAGGCCCAGGCGCTGGGACGTCAGCGGGCAGGCTCTCCGACACTCCTGCTCGCTCTGCGCCGGGGGCTCACGCGTCCCCTGCAGTCACCTGGACCACCAACAGTAACTGCCAGGAGAGGAAAAACAGAGAAAGAGAGAGTTTTCATCCTGCAGCCTTACATTACTGTACTCTACTCCTGCTTAGGTGAAGCGTTAGAGGACTATCCATCACCCAATAAATAAATAAATCAGTCCTTTTGCATAATCTTAAATTAAGATCCAATATTTATGGATACTTGCTGCAAATACCATTCTGAAATATGTCTGTGCTCAGAAGCCTTTTGTTCACAAAGCCTGACAATTAAAATGTGCTAATGACATGCAGATTATTACAAATTTATTATGCTGATTTTATGTTGATGAAAGTTTAAATATACACTGAACCGTCAACCAGAGACAATGGGGAGAGAGGCTCATCCGTTGTGACACCGCAGTAACTGCGGCTCTTCTGATTTTCTGACGTGCCTCCAGCAGAAGGCAAAGCACCACTGAACACCAAGCGTTCATCCAAAGGAAAGCACAGTGCAAAGTAAAAATGTTTTATTAAAATACAAGAGAAGGGCAAAACCAAAACAAAGACTAATTTCAGAAGATGGCTAAAGCTGCAGAGGGATTCTGCGTTTGCAGTTCTCCTTGTTCTCCATGTCTCTACTAAAGGTTCAAACATATCTTAAAAAATAAGAATAACAGTTGATGCATGAGTTCTCCCAGCACTGGGACTTAGTAGACCATATGTTGCATCGATAATGGGTGGGTCTAGTTATTAGCTCCTTCTAAAGTAATGAGTGTTCAAATACAGTTCTGACTGTAAGGCACCAAAAGGAAATTTCAGGGTAATCCTTGAAAAATAATTCATTACTGGGTCATTGGCAGGCAGTGTTTGATCATTTCAAGCCATACACTTACCTCTGTAAATCACTAAATTCAATTGAAAAATATCTTTTGTGGCTAACAGAGTGGATTCTGAGTGCACAAACCAAGAATAACCCCGCTGGGAGCTACAGGCACACGGCTGCCTCACAGCTTTTAAAGACAGTGCTCAGGATGAGGAGCAGATAAGAATAGAAGAGTACAAAATCTGGGAGAACTGGGAATGGGTGGGCAGCCACCAGTGCTCGCGAGCGGGTCACTGGCCCCGTAGAGGCCGTGCCCTTTCTGATCAGTGCCCAGGGACTGAGTGCACGGTAATCCTGTCCATAGATGATCTGTCAAATCCTGGGATCAACTACTTCAGACAAGAGGCTTGATACCAAGGAGATCCCTCTGTCATGTCCAACAAATACATGAAAATCTTGTAGGACGCCTATAAAAACACTTCGAATGTTGCATGGAAATCAACAAACTTAACTCAATTTTATCCTTATCAATATTTTTTCAACAGATTTTATCACCTTTGTACTTTTTAAGTGTAACTTCATTAGACTTTTCACAAATTTGCCTCCTTTCAAAACCTAAGCCAACACCCTCATCGTAAACCTCTACTTGCCTCAGTAGAGATGGATGAGCTTTAAAGAGAAAGATCTCAAACATTAACTGCAACTGGAGTATTGCAACACCACAGCTTTAATTTAAGAGGTAGACACAGCAAGATATGGCGTCCGTGGATGAGATCCATACATATTAATGCCCTCAGCATGTAATTTGTCTTTACTGGATGTAAACTGCGTTTGTCTGGTAGGGCAGAAGCTCAGCCTGCCGTAGCTTTCACCACTAGCAGCTGTGCGTTAGCCAGCTCTGCAAGGAAGGGCACAAAGCAGAACCTCCTCAGTCGTTGCTCCGTGGCACCCCTGGCACCGGGTGCGGGTGAGCCGTCACTGCTCGGCTCACGCTGGAAATTCTCTGGAGACGTGCTGCTTTCCCCAGCGAATACACCAAATCTCCTGGCTGGAATGCGTCTGTGGCTGTTACAAGCACTACACGCTCTTCATACTTGTGATTCTTCAACTTCTGAATTATGGCACTTATATTCTTGAGGAAATCTTCTCATTTGTGCAGCGCTATCCAGCCCGCGTGTACTGCAGCACGATAAAACAGCCGAACAGATTACCCCCAGGCAAGGCGGCATGCCTCCTACCAGTGTGCATTTTATCTCTGTTCTGATCCTTTTTCTAGAGGGAAATTAGATCAACCCTACCAGAAATGATAATTTTCCTCATGTCATGTTTTACTGCCTAAGAATTTTTTATTTTCTTTTCCTGTAGGCAAGAGTGGATCAGCAACAGCTGATTTCAAATACACTCATGCTTAGAGGAATAACTCCTTACACTGAGCAACCAGCTCTCCTCTGATGCTACCCAAACCACAGATCCACTCCTTCAGATCCCCACTGTGGATTCTGCTTCTTCGATTCCTCCCTACCGTCAGTTAAAAGCGGCCACTCTGTGCGGCTGAGCGCAACTTGGGATGGAAACCTCAATGGGGAATCCTGCAGAGCGCTTTGCGAGTCGGGGCGTCCCCCTCTCTCACACGCGCGCATCTCGCCAATCGCGGGCCAACCTCCACCTCAGCCTCCTCTCCTGGCCAAAGGACAGACCTCTCCTGCTCATCACCTGTTTGGACTCAATACTTAAAGTCACTCTGTCCTTCTCTGTATGCTTCTCACTCATGAGACTGCTAATTGCTATGTTCATCTTCACCGCCTGTAAAACTGACGGCCCACATCCTTCAAAAAGAATGGATAGATCAAAATAAATCCTCAGCAAACCTGCGCAACGATGAGTCAGAGTGAAGGAGGAGGAACCCGGGGAAGAGCCCTGGGGCTTTGTCCACAACTGGTGTAACAGTTACATATAATTATTCCTCTCTAGGGAGCACCCAGGAAATAGTCTTACACAAGGGGAGGGAAATTGGTAAAAAACTCCCATCCTTTAGGATCTGACGGCAAAAAAAAAGAAAGACTTTGAAACGCCCTTGCAGTTAAACTGATTAAGAAGCAATTTGTTTCCCTAATTATTTGTAAATAATAAATTGCTAAATACCTCATTTTATAATAGAGCAGCTTATGATCAGAGTTCTTCGCCTGAGTTGTAGATTAACACATTTTTTTATATAGTGCGTCAATGTTTTACTCTCAATAAATAATTTTACACATACTGTGTCCTTCAAAGGACTGGGCTGACTTACACTGCATTTCCACACATTTGTGGGTACAACTGTCTGAGTCTTGTCTAAGGAGGAGAATCCAATATCATCAAGAGAAGAAGAAACCGATACAGCCGCAGGAAGCTGCATCTCGAGCACGTGCCGATCGATGCAGTTCACTGAGGATAATGGATTTACATGGGCTGGGACCTGACCCAGTAATGGGACTGACTTCTCTCTCTTTTTTTTTATTTTACACCAGACTTCTCATTAGTTGCTATGCTGTCACCAGCCAGATTGAGCAGTTGTTCCACATGGTTCAACAGAGAAAATTGTGCTCAACAGCAAACGCGGGCTCTGCTGCCTCCAGGCGATGCTGGAGGTCCTCGTCCCCAAAGGGCCTGGGTGAGCTGATACCCCCGGGGTCCTCCCCCACGTCCCCAGGGATCAGGTCAGGGAGAGAGGAGCTGGTGCTCATTCCCAGTGCTGCATCCAAAGAGAGGGTTGGTGTAACACGGTGTGATGGACAGAAGAAGTTAGTTTAGGCAGAAATCTCTCCGTCGCAATGATACACTGAGATTTTATGGACGTAAGAAATTTCCCTCAACTGTGGCCTTACAGTTTACAAGCTCCCCATTAAATCTCCTTGACAGGAGGATTCGGTTATGGGATTTGAAAAAAGGAAAGGAAAGCCATGCCATGATCTTGGGCTTTTTCAGCCAGATAGAATGGACAGGGGTAAGAATGGTTTTGCAGGGTCTCAGATGCTGGTGAACTCCAAAACTTACGTTCAGTTATTGCTAAAAATACTTATCACTAAGCCTATAACAAAGAGAGCAAAAGCACAATAACATTTGATGTTTTTCCAAAGCACGACCAGAATACATTGCAGGGGTCGAGCGTCACTCTGTGACAACTCGGAGTAGCACAACAGGGAGGAGAGGTCTGAAAAAGTAAGATACGGGATTAAAACTGAGGAAGAACATCCAAATGTGTCTCAGAGAAACCGATTATGAACAGTTTTCTAACTCAGACACTTCGATTCAGCAATATTGCCTAGAAAAGACTCCGTATTACAAGAAATATGTCTGATATATTTCTAGATTTACTTGAAGGTGATCTTTGAAAAGCCTTAATTTTGGTAGATTTGTTCCTTGTTTGCTACGAATCATCTTGATAGGTGCAAGCCTGCAGTAGTGTCATATAAAACTGTCGGAATCAGAAAACAAGAGACTGAGTCATACCTGCAGTCCATAAAGCAAGTAATACACCCACAGAGACACCAGAATGCCTAATGTGAATTTGTGCTCTCAAAGTAAGCAGTTCTCAAATTGCTTTTAAATTGACAGGATTGCAGCTACATTTGAAAACTTGAAATCTTTATTTAAGGGCATATTTTGCTCGTTGGGGGGAAAAAAAAAAAAAAAAAAAAGTCTGTGTCTCCGTGCTAGGAACAAAGCGCATGATGGGTCAAGAACTGGAGAACTGGTTTTGAAAGGTCAAACCAAACCAGCAGGTTTAACTGCGAAGGATGAGCCTGACTGATTCATTCATTTTACACGACACATCAAGCCAACGCTTTATTAGATGCAATGTAACGGCTGCCCACTCACCCCTCTCACCAGCAGAACCTTCTTCCTGGCTGGCTTCTGTCGTCACTATTAGTCATGGCATCTTCCACACTAATTTAAAACTGCATATAAATTTTAACACTTAGGGAAAAAAAAAAAAAAAAAAAAAAGACTTATGTAGAATTCCGATTCCCTGCCAAAACCTGTTTCAATTGGTAGCACACAAGTTTAATGAGGTTTTTTTGTGATAGTTGGAAGCTTGGCGCTCTAAGCAAGCTTGAATTTTAATTTTCAGTTATTCAAGGATAGTGCTAGGCACACATTAACAAAAAAGCAATTACTCCTGACATCGCAGCAGTTACCTCACGTCAACTCAGAACAGAAATGAGAGGTGAGTGGGGACCTTAAGGTACAGAACGCAAACGGAGGAAAGTCAAAGTGCTATTTTTTGTTCCAAAAAGACGGATTGAAGGATTCAAAGTGCAGGAGATTCAAGAACAGTTAACGTTAAACAAAGTTTACGCTCCCACCTTTCCAATCAGTAAATTTTGTAACGCCACGGAAATAAGGACAAGGTAGCCAGGATAGACACCAACGGAAACCTCGGCCATGTGAAATGACATATCTTTTTATTACTGTGTTTTTGTGCACAGAAAGGAGGAAAAACAGGCTTGAGCAGGGAGGGGGAGCTACAGTGGAGACAGGATGGGGATGACGGAGCAAGGTCGCAGTGCCAGGGAGTGCGTGTCCCCCCCAAGTCTGCTCCAGTGCCCAGAAACTCTGAAAATGGTCCTGAAAATGGTATGGGATTGTGCTCCAGTCTAACGCGGGAAGCTGAACCACTCAATTCCAGGTGTACTCCTGGAAGCTTCAGAGGTCCTACTTTGGAAAGGGGAAGATCTGAGCTTTCCCAGGGCAGATCCTCAGATAAGGAGTAACCGTTTCAGCAGCATCTCACGTTTTGCGAGTTTCCCAAGATAAATCTCCAAAGGAGGGCTTTCTATATTTAGATATTTAGCTATGTACGTATGTATAATTAAGTAGCTTACTATATTACTCAAAGAAATATGCAAACTAGATTTATATGCAGTGCATTTTTTAAGCTCTAATTTGAAAAATGTGTTTGGGAAAATTCATAGTGGGCCACAGCTGATCTAGGATGAAAATTAGCCAACCCATAAGCTGGAACAAACCGTATAAAAATAATTCTTCAGGAATTATTATAGCCTCTGATTTTGCACACAACTTGAACTGAAAGGATACCAAATGCAGAGGCTACAACTAGCACGTTAGTCACAATCTTAGTGTTACTCAAAAGTTCATTCTCCTGCTATTTGGCTAGGCATAAGAATCACCTAATTGTCTGCTAAGTGCACGCAAAATTACTTTGAGTGAGTATTGTCACATGCAAATTTAGCCTGTTGGTGGCTTTTCAGTGACAGCATTCAAAATAATTACGTTTGTTCCTCGTAGAAACATTCACTGAACATTGCTGGACAAAATGGGTTTTTTTAATGGAAAAATAAAAGGAAAAAAAGAAGTGTTTTCTTCCACGTTCAACATGCATAAAAATACCTGCAGGAATATTTTGCTGAAAACCTGATGTGCAGCCACAAAAAGCACACTTTTATTAACAATTGTGTCATTACCCACCAGTGCAAAACTGGTAGTTTTTCCCTAAGTACTTGCAGAATTGTGTTTTACATCTCATGATTGGAAAACGCATATTAAATTTTTTTCATCTGTTTTCTATTTACAGCAAGTGAGAAAGCCGTTCTAATTCATTGCAAAGTGTGTTTGCCAGGTTCCTTTTAAATTAACTTTCCCCCCTTGTTTCCCATATTTAATCCATCTCTGAAAGGTATTGTTTCCTATTAACTCAAAATCTTTCCCTGCCTGTTGGGGAAAGGGACTCATCCTGGTTCCACGTACAGTAAAGCAAACAGCAAAGCTTTCCTAGTCCGATCCCCCTCCGTTCTCCTCGCCACACGGTTCTTTATGTTGGGTCCCCGAGGTGTGGGGACACCAACCCCACCAATCCCAATTGTGTGAGCATGCTCCCCACGCTGGGAGCATCACCCAGAGCTGCCGAGGGCAGGCCCAGGGCACCCAAACCTGCTCGCCCAAAATTGAGTATTTGACACACTGCCATGGAAAAGGCATGAAAGCTCCTCCTATCAAAGCAAATCCTGCTCTCTTTGGGCAGAGGGGGATGCCCGTTTATCAACTCCAGGGACAGGAAAGGTCCCTAACATGAGTGGTTTGGTAAGAGCCGGTGCAACGCACGGTTCGCAGCACAGTGCCGAAGCAGGTCGCTCCTGCCTTTTGGCATGGACCACGGTGCTTGTCCTGGGTTTGTCTGATAAACGCTTTACTGCTACCAGACAGAAAATGTGTGGAAAAAAAAACCAAACCCAAACCCTCAGAAAATGGCCCTTTGATAATGCAGAAGAATAGTTTTCTGCCAAAAGCACCGGGCAGAAGAAAAGTGTTCTGCAAGCATCAGCAAAAGCCAGGGGTGATTACAAGAGCAAACGGCAGACCAGGATAGCCATAACGTATGGTAGGGCTGTTCGGACTGTTGTAACTCAGAGAAAATAATGACCCCTGGTTTGTTCTGAGCTAGGACCCAGGGAGCAGTTTCTTATTTACTTCATTTTATCCATATGGAATGTCATTTCTCCTCTGCAGTTACAGAGAAAGTAAGGACTGGGTGAGAGTACCTGTGTTATCTGGGAAAGCAAAATTACCTCTCGATTTTGTGTTTGGGTATCCAAACTCCTTAAAGCAAATCACAATGCAGCCCACGGTACGGGGAACCCGCGGGGTCTGCAGCAAGCAAGCCCTCCAATGAACCCAAGAGGCAATGGGCATCGCGGTCGGTGCCACCCTCAGCCTGCCAGGAGCTGAGCCCGTGCGGGACGGACACAGCCCCACAATTCCCACTGCCACCTACCGCCCCTGCACTCCGGCAGTCACAGCCACAAGCGCAGAAGAGGCCGATGAATTGATGGCTCTTTTGAGGAGAGAGAGGAGGATGTGCTAAATGGCTTCCTACCCCACAAACGAGCTAAATTTAAGTGTGGTACTAGAATTTAGAAACAAGTTTCACATAAAATCAAAGTTTCTCCGCTTTTCACCAGCTCTTCATCCATAAAACACTGCTTATCAACCTAAAATAATAGATTTATTTTTTTTTAATTACACCAAGTCATTTTAACACAGGGTGTGGTTTCTTATTCCTTGGGGAGTCTGTTGGCCAGAATCGCCCTCTCTGAGCAAGGGCTCCTCATCCTTGAGGGTTTCTGACTGCAGAGACATGTCACATATGTACGTTGCAGACATCTCAGCAATTAGGAAATTTATTTTTTTCTAACACCAGTAGAAATTGGCATTGCAAATCCCTTCTCTCTATTGGGCTTATGCAGAAAATGTCAAGGTTTCATTTGAGTGTTTCCAAAATACTTAGTAGCCTTGAATGGAGACTGTCCTTTGCATGCAGAGCATCATAATTAGCACAAAATCATTTAGCATCTCTGTAGTTTGTTATAGGAAAATAACATCAACAGGAAGCTATAAATATTTTAATTTTTGGTATCTCCTAGCTGCTATCCAATGGCATTTAAAACCCAGGCTTAGCACTAAAGCTGCCTAAAAGCCTAAGTAAAGAGGTGTCTGCATGTGCTAGTATTATTATTTTTAAATAATTCTTATTCCTTCTCTGCATTTCCTTGCTTTTTCCTCATCCACCTCACTGCAGATTAGCCATATTGAGACTTAAACAGGAGAAATTTTGTCTCTCCATGTGTTTGTGTCACATTGCCCGTGAGAGCGATAGAATAACAAACGGTTCTGTGTCTCTCACGTATTCATCCATTGCTCTTTACAGAAGCCACAAGTGGAAGTAGAAAATTATTAATACTGGACCACTCAGAAACGCTGGTTGAAACCTGGACCAGGAAATATTTTGTTCGCGTTCTTCCAGGAATTTTTCCCAAAAAAGCTCAGTACAAACCTGTTTATGGAAATTAATTCTAATAGCTTCCTAGAATCTTCTATTCAAGCCATAATACTTCACATTACACAAATCTTGCCACAAAGGAGATAATAGGCATGGGATATATTGAATTACTAGATAAAGTTCTTATCTGTCCCTCCACGTTACTTCGCTGGGTCTGAAATGACAAGTCATGGTTATTAAAACCACGGCAAATTGCCTGTGATTAGCAAGGAAACCAGTGCATTATCCTAATATAATTATCCTCTCTGTCTGACGCCCGTGACAATCACCAACAACTGTCCCCAGAAAAAACCCTTTGCGTGGCAGTTATTCATGGATCTGCGGAGAACATCTCCAGCCATTAATGAAATGATCTTGTAATTACCATGCATCCTGTACAGCACCTCTCTCAGTCTGGTGGGATGTGGGAGGAACTTCCAGGTCTCTCCTGAAGAGAAATGGTTTGTTCACCAGTGAGGGACCAAGTATGAAGTAGCAGTGGATTTTCAGTAAAGGGTGTTATAAATATTGAGAACTCGTGGATTTTATAAAACAATGATAAACATTCAGAATAGAAAATTAAGTGTTTTTTTCTAAGTAGGATATTTTGGAATCGCCGAAGGTATATAAGCTGTTTTCCAACACACAAGTGATCTCTGAATATTTCAGGTGTAACCTCCTCTTGTCATGTTTCTGTAGACCAAATGGATGAAAAAGGACCTCAGATGAGCCTCCGCAGTCCATTTCAGATTGAGGTTAAAGCCAAGCAAGCTAGCCAGCGATGAACCCCATCAAATCAGAAGTTCTGGGAATGTGTTAGATTCAAGCCCAATGAGGCTGGATATCACAGCTTTTATGGTTTTTGGGTAGAGGCAGGCACACCAGTCTGGCCTGAGCAAGTCAGACGTGCCTACAAGCTGCTCCATGGCCATGCTGGTCCTTCAGAGCAGCGTTTGAGGAACATCAACATGAAACGCTCCTCTGAGGAGCATCTTCCATCCAAACCAGCAAGAGTGCCCTCCTGGCGAATTAGCACACAGGGGTTAAGGTGCTTGGGTATCAAAATCCATTTAGGAAGTGTCTATGAAGTGTGGCCATCCTTTATCCTGTTATGCCAGGTAGGTTTAAAAAACAACTCAAAATTCAGATCTTGGTCTTCCGTCCTTCAGAAGAAAAACCCTATCAGGGCAAGGAACCTGAAATGCTCCCCAGCGATGTTCTAGGAAAGGGAACACAGTGATGCCTCAGCACGCGGCTGCTGCAGACAGCAGTTGTTTTAAGCAGATATTGCACAAAGATTGCTTCACCTTAAAAAGCTAAAACCAAAATTGTGTTATTACTTTGAGGGAACAGATACTGTCTACAACCAGGCTTTCTGAGGGATGTTATGAGCAGCAATAAAAGTATTTGTTTTATAAAAGCACTGGAAATATTTTGAAATGCTTGTCAGGATGGGAACCCTGTTTCACTTGGCACCAAACAAACACATAACAAGGAGTATTTTCCTAATAATCTCAGCGATCCAAGCTAGAAATGGCAACTGCAGAGAGGTGAAAAGCATACAGCCCTCAAACCCCAGACCAGGCAGCTCAGCAGCCAGAGCCAGCTGGGTCAGGAAGTAGAAGGGGCCAGAGCCCGCTCACTGTCAGCGGAGGATGCGCAAGGCACTCTGCAGCTTTGCCACTTGGCAATGAAAGTTGGACAGGCGATAGAAAGAGCAAATGAAAGCTTGGGTCAGCTGTTGTTTTGGAGAACCTTGGTTCAGATGGTAGAGTCAGAAGCAACATCTCACCACCCAAAGTCATAGAATCACAGAATCTTTAAGGTTGGAAAAGACCTCCAAGATCATCAAGTCCAACCACCAACCCAACACCACCATGCCTACTAAACCATGTCCTGAAGTGCCACGTCTGCACGTTCTTTGAACACCTCCAGGGATGGTGACTCCAGCACCTCCATGGGCAGCCTGTTCCGGTGCCTGACCACTCTGTCAGTAAAGAAATTACTGAAATTCACTGCGATGTTAGGGTACTTTTACCCCCCTGCTACAAGCCACAAGTGGAACTGTTTGCCATTTTGGTGCCATAATCATTAGTTCAGGCACTATTTTGGTTTTAAACACTTTGGAAGTACAATCAAAGCTCTTTGAGAAAACTTTTATTCTGACAGATTCAGCTTTCCTGAAGTCAAACCACCCTAAAAAACAGCCTCTGCACTTCTATAATGAGGATTCCTTTAATATTTAGACCAAAATATTATGACTGTAGTTATTAATTAGGCATTTCCTAAGTACAGCTTATCTTTGTATTTGACTCATTTCCTGAGAGTATCTTCATAAAAGCACCTGACGACATGACTCAAAAAGTGACATGCAAAAACAATCTGCGTTTTCTAGCCACTCATCCTACCTTCTGTTCTGAATAATTACAGCTTAAATCAATCATGAAGAATCCATAGCTTACTCTAGTACATCAACATTCCATTAATATGGAAATCAGTGTTTGCACATGCACATCAACGACTAAGTGTTAGTGACCGTTTGTGTTCAGAACCTGCCGATTTCACCCAACAGCTGTACTCTGACACCAGGAGCGAAGGGTTCCAATTCCAGCATTAGTCACTAAAGAGCAAACAAGACAGAGAAATCCAGTAAAAAAAAAAACCAAACAAATGCCTAAACTCACTAATTTATACCCGGTGGGTGCCATCCACCGGCGCATTACTGAGCCAAAGCACCAGGTAACCTTTGTAATCAAAGTGGCGGTTACCAAGAAGAATAAATGATCCAAAGAACAGAACCAAGATTAATTTTAAAAATTCTAAGCAGATGCTTTTAGTCCTTTATTTCTGAGTCTTGATACCACAGCAGCTCTTTACTGGAATGCCTTTTGATTACCTGACACCTACGGTTTAATTGTGTGGTTTAAAAACATTTCTCTGATAACAGGAGCGTAAAATCTTAATTTGCTATAACTCTTCGAATCAACCACAAGAGTGGTTACGATACTGTATCTTATATTATAATTAACAGGTTTTGCCATCCTAGATGATGAGTTGCTGCATGAAGATATCTAGGGGCTAAGCAGTAGGGTTTGCGATGCACAGAGGAGTCATACTGGAAGAGAAGGCATAAGACAAGGCGCAAGAAGTAGGGAGGCAGGTGTGTACAGATATATGTATATATACATAAACACACACACAGAGTTCTCAGATATGCTACAACAGACAAGAGAGTGAAAAAAGTTCTGTGAAACCATCAGTTTCCCGGTGTCTGGCTGAGCGGACGGGCAGATGTTTAAGATCTGCTTACAACACTCGACCCCTCTTTAGCTCTCTAGAAGACTGGGCTTTGGCCGCAGAGTCCCCAGGAGGAGCTGGCAGTGGAGAACGACATGGGATGGGACAAGACGTACCCTGGGCGCACTTCTCTGGGACAGCGGAGTGGATTATGGGCAGAGCGTAAGGGAGCCGTCAGAGGTCTCCGCCTCGCCAGCACGTCTGACAGGCAGGAAAAGATGAGACCGTATCAGACCACAGAAAGAGCATGTAACACATGCTTAGCTAGGAAAAACGAGGAGGAAAAACAGATTATCTGACATCTAAATTTACAACAACAAATCATTTCTTATACACTAACTGTGCTCAGAAATACAGTTTGATTGCACAAACAATTTTGTCTTTTCTCCGGAATTTGGTTCTGTCGGCTTCATTTGTCTGCCTCCATACACCTGACATCTCAGCGCACTTGGAAACTTCAAATGAACTTACAAACTGGTTTAACAGAATTAATTCCATCATATCCTGAGGAGAAGGTGAGTAAAGGTCAGCTGGCCTCTTGGAATAAAGGGAATATCATGAAAATATCATGCATTACACTAAATATGCCTAGCATAAAAAAATTCCCAAAGAATTCAAGGTGGCACATGAAGCTCTCTGAAACATTGTGTTTACATTGGAGATGTCAGCCATACATCTTCCAGTCAACAATTCAGTTACGAGTTTACTGAAATTCATTTGTTCTAGCAAATCCAAACATCACGCACACTGCAAAGCTGTTTGTTTGTTCTGCAAGCTTGAGGTCAGTGGTGGTGTTTGCTCTTTCAGCCGTTTCGGGGACTGACTGACGCCGAAGCTCACGTGCTCCAGTAGCACAGGCGGCAGAGCAGCTAATTCACACCGCTGCGCTTTCTCTTTCATTAACCAAAACCACTGGACCTCCACTCCACAGAAATGAGCTGTTGTGAAGTTCACCAGCTGCGCTATCAGGGTCTTTTTATGGCCATAGATTCTGTGAATACATTTTGAGGAAAAAAATTATCTGTAGTTTAAGAAATTATAATGTGCAAAAGAGGAAAATGGATGTTACTGTCAAGTTATCCGTCTTGATGTTTTTTCCATTTTTCAACAGCTTCTAGCAAGGTGAAAAGAGAAGGCTCATGTAACTCAAAGTATTATTTCCGTTCTGTGCATGGCTCAGTTTCTACCTAAGCTGTAACCAGATTGGATGTGAACTCTGCCATGGACATCTGACCTGGTGATCCAACTCCTCAATATTTGGGGAAAAAAAAAAAGAAAAAAAAGGGTACAGAATAAACAATAGTATTTTTAATTTCCACTTCGATTTGCAAATCTGGTGGGGAAAAGGACATTTACGTGAAGAGGCTGGGGTACAAGCTGAGACACTACCATTTGAAACGTAAAGCAGAAGACCTGTTGGATCAAACGAACATCACCCTTTTGGCAGCACTACGCTTTGCAAGACGACAGCTCTTTTGTTTTTAAAAAACAGGCATTTTCCCAGAGGTCTGACAATGTATTTTCCAACCCTGTTACCACAACACCAAAGATCAAGGATCTTGGAGCTCGTTGATGTCTCAGGCCCGAAGCTGCAGCCCATCACAGCTGAAGGTGAGGTGCTCAGCACAGATGCTTCTGAGGGCAGGACAGGTCCTGACGTCCGTTACCCATCCCTCCCTCCCTGCTCCCAGCCAGTGGCTCTGTGTGGCTAGTGAAGTCCTACAGAAACAAACAGCACATCAGCAAAAGGAAAGCCAGCGTGGTGAAACAGTGATGGCTGGGCCTTGGCCAATCCTCCGGTTTCCATAGAAACAGAACAGAAATGCGGCCAGAAGGAAAGGAGAGAAAGGATCTGTTTTGGTTCAAAGTGTGGTCTTGGTTATTTATCCAATGGTGTAAAATATGTATTCACACAGCCCGTAAGGGAGCGGGGGCAGGGTAAGGGCAGCCGTGATGTCTACGTCAGGAGGTGGCACAGCAAGGCAGGAGAGGGTCAGCAAGGAGCACCAGCATCCCACCACATGCTTTTCCAGCTCCGACCTGCTCCTGGGGCTGGACACCCGTGAGCGCCTGGAGAGCATCTTCTGGGTGAGCTTCACCCCACGGGCACCCAGCACAAGCTCTCCAATGCTGCCCCGCAACAAGAACCCTGCTCTGCGAAGGGAACCGCAGGAGGAATGGGGGATTTGCTCCAAATGCACCCTTGTGCACTGCGCCCGTGGGGTACAACACATACACCCCAGTGAACACCAGTGAGGATACTGGTGCTACCGCCACCATCCTTGCCACAGCAATGGCATGTGCCCTTACACGTACCTAAATTGTGGGATTCCTTTTTCGAAAATAAAGTGGGATCTGGAGAGGGAAGGCGGGAGATGAAAAGCCTGAGTCAATCTGAACTCAAAATTAGACAAGGTGTTGGGGGGAAAAAAAAAAAAGAAAGAAAAAAAATCACAGTACCAATGAAAGGTCAATGGTAAATTTTGTATTCACTCTTCATCTACAACCAACATTTCTGCCATAGACTAGGTGTCCTCTGATTTTTGCTCTTATTCATGGGGTTACTTTCTATTTGAAGAAATTACTCCCTTTCTGACCCGAAATTTAAAAAAAAAAAAAAAAAAAAAAGATTTATGGTTTTAAGCACATAGGCACATAGTCTGATAAAAACCTTATTTTGCATTTGCAGCATGACTATTTTCCTACACACAAGACAACTCAAAAGCACAGACGTTATGCAGCAAGCGCGCTTCACCTGCCCTTCAACCAGCCCAGAGGGTTTTCTCCATGGCAGTTCACCCAAGCAAAGCCCTCCGGGTGTGAGTTGAAGGAGAACTCTACTTAAAGGCTGAACTGCTTTCTGAAGTGTCCTCTCTCTTGCTTTTGACGGCCTTCTAGTGGCAGCTGGCACTGATGCTGCAACAGCCACGAATCCTCAGTGCTGCGTGGTCTGGTGCTCCTCTACCCAAGACTGCAAAGTCTGCTCCTACAGCAAAATGCAGCGTGCGCTCCCGGTCCAGCAGCAGAAAGGGTCCGAATCCTGCAGGAAAGCAGCCAACAGCAGTTCCTTTAGGGAGGAAACAGCCTCCGCCCCCTTCAGCATCAAGGGCACCTGCAGAGGACAAGGGAACACATCACCTCTCCAAGGCACGACGTGCCCTGAAGTCATAGAATCACAGAATCATGGAATGGTTTGGGTGAAAAGGGAGCATTCAAGCCCACCCAGTCCAACCCCCCTGCCAGGAGCAGGGACATCTCCAACCAGATCAGGTTGCTCACAGCCCCGTCCAACCTGGCCTGGAACATTTCCAGGGATGGGGCATCCACCACCTCTCTGGGCAACCTGGGTCAGTGCTCCACCACCCTCAGTGTAAAAATTGTTTTCAAGTCTTCCTCACAGTGGAGAGCGGCGCAGCATGTAGTGTTGCAGGGCGAGCTACAGCCAGGTCGGACTAACACTTGGGAACACAAAACCAACTCCTCCCCCTCCTTAATATTGTAACTTAATTTTCATGAATACCTATCTTCCAATTTATCACACAAATCCCCTTTATTATGGCCTATTACAGTCTTAGCTTCTTATAATTAGAAATTTTTAAGTACAGTTCTATATCTTTTTCCCTCAGCTCGGATAAAGGCTTATCTCCCTCAAGCAAAAGGGAAACCGGCCAGAAGTACCGGTCCCCATCACCTCGGCATCGGCGCTCGCAGCTCAGCTTTCCCAGCCCACGTAACTCCGGCTAATGCAAGTGCACAGCCTTCAAAACAGACAGCCACACTGCCCAGCTTTTTGCTTTTTTTTTTTTTAATTCTTAAGTGGTATAACAGATTGGTCAGTTCTGGGCTTATTCTTCAGTCTGACTTTTTGTATTTTTAAGGACTCATATAAACGCTTAAGATTGGATTGTGCTTAGATACAAAGCACACAAGGCATCTATTAAAAAAAAAAATAATCTGTAAAAGTAGCAGCTCACACAAGTGAGCTCACACAATACAGCATGGCTAGACCAAGGTTAGAATGGGTACTTAAGGCAAACCTAGAAAAACACGAGATTTAGATGGATTTTGAAAAGTGCAAAATTTGAAATGGCAGTTAGCATCGCAGAGCGAGGACACTGTTGCTCTCGCTGTGGGCATCACCTTCCAAAGGCAAACAGTGAATTTTTTTTTTTAAACCAAGAAAATCTTTTCCTCCATTCAGCAGTTCAATGCCAACTATGAAAGCTTAAGAGTCAGGTTTTCTACACGTTGTTACTAAAAACATGGTAATTGGTGTCAGAAAGCATATTCGCTGTTGTTACCCAATGCAGATATAACAACATTCAGAGATCAGAAACACAACCAAACTGGCCACCAGTTCCCTGTGGATGAAGATTGGCATTGCATCTCCAGCTTCCTTCATGTTCACGCGCGGATTTGTCAGTGGAGCCAAGGAAGCTTGCAGAGGGCTGGGTCCCACACTTCTCCCGGGGCTGCGACCTGCTGCACGCCTGTGGCTCCATCCCTGGCTTTTTCCCCTGGCTTTGTCCCGTGCATGAAAGGGGCTGCGGATTCAGACCTCCAACGTACACTCGGGTTACGGCAGCTTAGAGGGAAGGGTGTCAAGAGGAGTGAATACTAGCACTGGGCACCCAGAGGCACCCCACCTCCTAGACAGACACGTTCCGCGCTCTGTCACCTCAGGTTAAGAAACGGGTTCCTGACCAGCGGACAGGCCGGACTCCAGATCTGGAGCTCTGCCCTTCTGTCTCCTCCAGAAAAAATATTCCTGAAATTCCTTAAGGATGAATTCTTGAAGGTTACTGGAAATTCCACCGATTCTACCTCTGCCTGGTCCAGCGCTGGTTGTATATTGAATCAATACACTTTGTTCATGTGTGCAGAACTACATCAGTTAAACTGGCTCTGCATTTTATTCCATAATTGAAATTGTTTGATAGGATCAACTTTATTGGTTTATCTTTGCTATTTTAAAATTAGATTTGTTTTCCATATACTTTCTGGTCCTTGGAGTTTGCTCAGAAGTATAATTAAGTTAAACATTTAGAGAGACATTCCTTGTGTAACTCTCTTCTGTTAACTCTTGTTGCTTTGGTCTGTTTGGGGGTTTTTAACCCATAAATGAAGCATCTTAACCCAAGCATTCTAACTTTTTCTTAAATCAGCCCTATTATCTAGTAAGAAGGTAAGGGCACTGAGCTTCTACATCACCCTGGAAATCAATCCCCCAGTTGGGCAGAAATCCATCTGAAAGGCCGTAGGAAAATGTTGACAGCTGTCTCCTATTTAATCTCCCATCCTTATCCACAGAGAGCAGCTCCCTCCACAGCCGTCGTCATACTCCCAGCCACTTTTCCCTCTCATTTTTCCACTGTGCAAAGCTGAAATTTCAGTTCTAGATCTCTTTTAATGATACAGCGATCTTTAGTAATATTTCTCTGCAAGTTATTTTCGCCGCAAGTTTAAGACACCTTCAGGTTTTTAATGTTTCTGCAGCTCTCAATATGTTCACTGGCATTTAAACTCCAAAAAGCCAGGAGGAAAATTAGGCGTGCTTTAAATTAGGCAGCACTGCCCGTCTGGTTTTGAGGTTTTTTTTTTTGTTTTCAGACAGCAGCCACACTGGCCCCGGGTGGTTCAATAAGCACTCCGAGCCAAGAGGCCCCTCGGCTGCGCTCCCTTCAGTGTTTGGGTCCTGCACACCCTGTAATTACTGATCCTATGAGATTCCTTCCGTGGAACAAGTAGGCAATTGAAGATAAGTACAGTTCTAAACAAGTGATGTGACCCTGCTTAGCACAACTGTCACCCACACTGTGGTCCCCGGGTATTTTCCATTCCCCAGAGCAAGGACGTTTTCTCAATATGCTTGGGCAGGACGGGCTTCGCCAGTGTCCCTCCCTCCCCACACGTTATTTCCATCCTACACCTCTGGTTGGGTTTTTTCCAATAAGTGAGTCCCTAACGACCTGAACAAACTGCAGGGCCATCGCCTTATTCAGGTAGGATTCTAAAATAAGACAGATCTTTGCAATTTTTTTTTGTAAATTAACATCATCCCTTACTTCACTCTTCAGACTGAACTCTCCAAATATTCAGGTCAGCCACAGCTGATGTGGGTTTTGCACACATGAAGCCATAAAAGATGGATTTTTGAAGAAATGGATGTGAATCAACTCTGCTGACATCTGAAAGAGTTACAGAGTTTGACTGAAACAGGACAGCTACTGGAGCTCTAGAAATGTGCAAATTTGGAAAAATAAAGAAATTAAGGGGAAAAAGGTTAAGCTGCCCTTAGCAGGTTATTAGCTTGGATCAGTTTTACCCAGAGCTACAAATCCAGATCTGCAACAGCACCTGGGATATCAAAGCAGATGAAGTCCTATTATGTGGCAGCACCGAGATGCAAGATTTGTCAGCTCAGTGAACCGCTAGCTCTTAAAATAAATGAGCAGTTTATTGACCTTTCAGTGATTGAGACAAAACTAAAAGCCAGAAATACTCTGGCAGTGAGCAGGCGATACGGGCGCTAGCTCAGAAGTTCCTCGCCCGCGATGGGAGCACAGCCCTGAAGGTCACCGCCGTGCCTCGTGCAGTCTAACAAGGACTAACAGTGTTGATTTGCTGAAAACTTCTGCTAAGGAACCCAAAGGTTTTGCCTTTACGCTCACTTAGCTCCTTACTCATTTTTTGTTATGACCACATATATCTGCTCCTTTAGCTTCACTGAGATATGCCGGGACTGCCATAATTTTGGAAAAAAAGTAGGGCCATTATCTTCCCATCCTGAAGGGATTTTCACACACGCTGATTTTTTGACGCTCAGGCTGTTCCATCTGTTTCAAGGGGAATATTCACAACATTAAGGGAGCCACAGTCAAGTTCAGAGCTTTAGAAGGTGCCTAAAGCAGAGCGAGGACTGTACCCGGAGACCACGCCTTGGCATTTCCACACCGGTCTTGTGATGTAATAAAGCAAAGGGAAATAACTGCTTCCCAACAATCCATTTCTCTGAAGGACAGCCGGGGTCAGCGGACTGCCTGGGAGATGGGCAGGAGTTGCAGCAGCAGGCACCAGACCGGCCTGAGCCCTGGGGCAGAGCATCCCCCTCCCAAGGGAAACGGCCCGGCTCACTCGCACCCTATCTAAGGAATTTAGGACAGATTGAGAGAGCCGGACCAAGAAAACCCCTGCTGCTTCTCAGGTTTTCACTGAGGGGAAGAGAAGCAAGCTGGTACAACATTTCACGGAGGTGGGGGGGGATGCTGTGCAGTCGCCACATGCAAATGTTCAAATGAACAACAGCCATTTGTATCTGATGAATAAACAGAGAAGTGAATGCTTAATAATCTGTAAATTAAAAATTGAAATAAGGGAGGGAGCTTAAGGAAAAATACTTAAGCATGCTTCATTAAAAGTAGCACAGAAATAAAGTTGTAATGCAAATCCTGATTTGCATTCAGGAATATGTAGCACTAATCCTGTGATTTGGGTGTATTAAATCCTGCTTTCTTGCTACAGACATGATCCTACCCGCAGTTCGGGACTTTTAACACCCGTCCTTACCCCCTGCTCAGGTAACTCAGGCTTTGCCGGAGGGATGGAAATCTCTATGCTCGCATGCTTCTCCCCACTATGGAACAACGCAGCGGCGTGTTACTGGTCCCTCTACAGCCCCTAGCCAGTGCCATGCTCTCCCCAGCAGCTCCCAGTGCCCAGCTGGAAGAGCGAGGAGTTGGCGAAACCATTCTGCGTGGGTTCGAGAGGCCAGCGAGCAGAGGCAGGGCTCTCCCGGCAGAAGAGGCCGTTCCATTTAATGTCTTATGCTGCCACCATCTGAAACTTTACTTGTTAGGAAACTCAACTAATGGTTGTCACACGCTGTCCGTCCCTTCCCCACCGCACTGAAGGAATTTAGGCCGAGGCAATAAAAAGGTGAACGCAGAAGGAAATGAAAGCAAAACAGAAGCAGGGACGTGCTAATCCAGAGCTGCCAAGTGCAGTTTCCGTCTCCTTGATGTCACTCACCACACCAGTCATCAGAAACAGACAGAGCTTATATCCACCTTATTGACTAGTGCATGGTTACAAAGGTAATTCCTGTTAAATACTGGTTAAACACACCAGGATTCACCCCCAAAATTTCATTCACAGAACTTACAAACCTCTCTGTGCCAATGGAATAGTCATGCTGGCTGCTACCCAGTTTGGGTGGGTGTTTGTACACTACTGAGCACAGGTTCTCCTACAAACAGGAATTACAGGATAGCATGTGGTAGGGTGTAAAAATTAAACTCTCAACAAAAATTATCCCTGACAAAGATGCTAAGAAACTGCAGGAAAAAAAAAAAAAAAGGGAAACAATACAGTCGATCAGTCGATGCTCTCTTCAGACCCAGGAGCTGACTGGGTCTTTTCAGGAGCCAAGGATGCTGTTACCTCGTTGCAGTGCTGGAAAATATTCCACCACCTCCTGCACAAGCACAACAAAAGTGTTTCGCTCGCGGTTCGAGGCCTGGTGTCAAGGAGCCTGCCTTCTCCCGCGGCAGCCTCAGCCAACCCAATGTGAAACATCAGAGAGCACAGAACCAAGCAAGGACTGAATTTAAAATTGACTCTGCTCAAAGCTCCCAGCTAGTGCTAAAAATAACTGACGGCATCAGACAGCAGCACTTGGGAGTTTCCAGTTTTATGAGAGGCAGAAGCCTGTGGGCACTGAGAGAAGCACAGGGTAGCACGGTGCCGGTGGGCTTTGCCCCGGAGCCCCAGCAATGCGCTTGCCTCACTGGCCCGTGGGGACGGGCGCCGCTCCCAGCTACCACCAAGCCCTGGGGACAGCCAGCCATGCCGAGCACGCAGCTCTCCCCAGGGAATGAGAACGGGAGGGTCTGGACCCGAAGGCCACTGGAACCGAGTCTAAATGTCACTGCGCTGAACTGAGCATCGCCTGTCCTGATGCCAAGGGCAGAGCCACAACACGAAAGGAAGTGACAGCAGAGGAAATTTCTTTTCCAAATTGCTCAAAAAAGCAGATTTTAGATAGGCACCTCCTTTGTGAAGCCTCTCACTCCTTTGGTAGTGTTGGAAAAGTCCAGGGGCTACGGATACGTGACAAAAGGAGCCCTTAATATCACCTAACGGTGAAGCAGTTTAAGGGAATGCATTGCAAGGGCAAGCAACTCAGGCCATCGCCCCCACGCTTGCTTGAGTGACACGAGTATTTTTAGTAACATCAGCAGAGCAATGACCTGGAAAGGGCCTGCATCTCCGAGTAGCATCACATCCCGGAAAACCCAGATTTTTACACCCATGCAAATACCACCATTGATCTCGGAACACGATTTTTGCAAAATGACTGGGGACCAGTTTATAACTCATCACATCTTCTGTTAGGGGTAAATGAACACGAGTAACCCCCCACGCGCAGAGGGAGCGGAGCACACTCCGCACCAGCAGGACTGATCCGAGCTGAGCGAATCAGCTCCTTCTGGGCGTGTTTTATAGGGACACGGTTGTCTTTGCAACTGTCAGCTTTATGATTGACTTTGACATTTTAATATCCCATTTAAAAGAGTTAATGAAGAGGCTGTCTTCAGGGCTTCGGCAAATTGTATCAAAGAGAGGATTTACAAATGAGATCAGGATGCAGAGGGAATTCGGTACTTCCAACCTCACAGCTCATGAGTCGGAGGTGAGTCACAGTTTGTGCTGGTATAGTAAATAAATTTTACATCTTCTCTTTACTGTAGTTTTACATCATCCTCTTTTTACTACCTGGACTCTGGTTTAGTGCCTTTGACAGCAGAACCATCAACATCATCTCATCATAGAGCACTAACCAAAACCAAAACCCCAAAAGTAAACTTCCCCACAATCATTTGTTCTTAGCAACTGGCAAGGGAGGAGGAGTTAAAAATTTTCCTGGAGGAAAGGTAAAGAGGAATTCTAGAAGTTGCCCATAGTCTGTTGGTTTGGTTTTCTTTTTTCCACTAAAGAGGAAGGAGATGCAAGAGGGGATAGTTTATTAAAAAAGAAAAAAAAAAAAATCTTCTCTTACAAAGAGATCTGAGAGTGAACGTTTGCTTTCATCCACTTCCTTTGCCATCTCAATGTTGCAGTGTAGTTGTTTCGGAGAGCTGAGGCAGACAGATTACAAGATTTGGCAGATGCTTCGCACACCTTTTAGCTAAGACTATTTTCAGCATGACCCAAATCGGCAACACAGGAGTCAGCGGGGAAAGCATTATTCAGAGATCTGTGTCGGCTGCTACAATAATCATCTCATTCAAGGTGCGTTTGACCATCTGTCACTGAGTTTGGGGACTTTTCATTGAAACATTTTAACATAGTCAATTATTTAAGAGTTTCAGCTTAGAAGACTGCATCTGGGAAAGGGGCGTCAGGCAGCCCAGTATTTCTTCCTCAGCACCAGGCACACCCTCCTCCCAGCTCCCAGCTGTTCAGCAGAGTGGCTACGAACGTAGGTTGTAACAAAGCCACATCTTCACTGGGAAGGCTTCCCCACCTTCCAGCTCCGGGGGTACCCAGCCAGGAACCCAGCTCCACGACAAACCCCAACAGCCGCACAGTAAACCATGTTCTCTTCAGGACATGGTTTAGTGGGCATGGTGGTGTTGGGTTGATGGTTGGACTTGATGATCTTGCAGGTCTCTTCCAACCTTAAGATTCTATGATTATTGCTGCAGAAGAAATAGTGATGAGAGGACAATGATAAAATATTGTGTTGATTGGTTAAAAAATACTGGCATGCAAGAAAGAAAAACCATGACTGAGAAATACCTCTAAGCTTGAGCTGAACAGCAACTTAGGTGTAGCTAGTTGGGGAAAACACCTCCGCATGAATATCACTGCAAATGAATGATTGACAGGGTTCTCTCCAGCTGAGATAACTCACATCAACACTAGCATGAATAAAAGCAGAGACCAAAACCCTGTCCCCACCAACGGAGCAGGACACTGAGCAACCTGTCACTGGTCCCAGCACTCTTGCTGTGTTTTTTGCACAGAAACACTGTGCCAGTTCTTGGGTTTGCCCCCAGCACTCAACACTTTTCCTAAGGAAGTTACTGCTCTGATTACCAATGTCACCTTAATTTCTCTTTTTCACAAACACAAACCTCTCTTCCTTCAGGATATTTCAAGATTGCCTTCAACAAACATGAATGCAAATTTATTCATGCAGATTCATTATTTGCCATTCACTCTATTACCACTGCTACGGAAGTTAAGGAGAAGTTCATCCACAAATTTCTCATAAAGTATTTCTTCACTGAAGACAGCTACTTGATCTTTTGATCTTCCAGTAGACTTTTGTGGCTTTTATAAAAGAGATAATGAAAGAAGATATTATTCAGGCTTATTTTATGCTTAGTGGGAAGACATCCATACTCTGAGAAGGTATGAGCTACCAATCTGTCTCCTCAGTTTAAAAGGGGAATTAAACCTTCATTCCTGGCAACCCCTTAAAAGTTGCTTTTTAGAGTATTGTCAGGCAGCAGAAGCCGTAAAGGCCCTTTCCACAACTCAAAGACATCCTCAGAAGGGCCTCCCTTGTCTGACCCTAAAGGCCACCAGGCCTAGAGACTCGCTTTTCCTACTAAATCCCAGCTCACTGCCTTTTAAACCCCACCCCTTCAAACCACACCATCAGAGGAGGCTCTTAATCCGCAGGGGAAGGATGTGCCTTTCCACTGGCCAGGCGAGCTGCCCCTAATTTAACAGCTCTTTTCTCTAACCTAAACGCTTCTCGGAGCGGGTCTGTACCCAAACGCAGCCAGGCGGCCGCACTCTTAGGTGGCGTTATGTACTGCATTAAGTCAAAACTTTTCTCAAATATGGGAAATATCCGTTCTTTTGTTATAAACCATAGCAAAATTGTAAAGGAGGCATCCAGGATAATGCTGAGAGGTCACACAAGCTTACATAAAACAGAAGCTTGGAAAATAATCTGCTTTTTCTAAGGGGCTGGAGAAGGTTTGAGCTTTGGACGGAGCCAAAGAATGAGGAAACTCCAAGAAGAACAGCACACTTCTGCACTAAAACCCTTCTGAATACGAATGAAGCCATCACAAAAGAAGCTACAGCACTAATGACTGGTGTGATAAAATACAACTTCAGCTTATGACATGTTCAATCGCTCATTTCATTTTTATAGGAGTTGATTAAGATGCCTTTGCTTGACTTTTATACTGTTTACTATAAAACATTACCCTTTTCTTCAGAATCTATCAAGACAGACAAACCACACATTGCCAAGCCGCTAAATAAATAGTACTAAATCAACACCACCCAGGGTCCCAGAATGCAAGTCATCTCCATGTACGCTGATTCTATTTCCATTTGCCGCAATAAAAGTTTTGTGTCTAAGAAAAAAAAAAAAATACACCAGCTATTTTCTCAAACTGTTTTGGTTTTAATTCTTGAAATAAGGTAGTTCTGGATGAACTGACTGAAAATTAAAACTCTTTTTTGAAAGAGTCTCCAGAAACAGAGCACTGAATCCTCAGCTGCGTCACCAACAACCACAGACCCGCCCAAGAAACGGGCCACCAACGTTTATTTGTGTGCCAAATGCCTCATTTCAAGCATCACCTTCACTGTTGTTAGCCAACATTATTGTTCTCACTTCAGCCGGCACTGGCACTGGGCAAACCTCGCTCGCACTTTGTGTTGCCGACACAGCATGCGCATCTTGGCAGCGCAACAAGAGCGTGACGTTGGCTGGCTTCCAGGAGGGACAGGGCTGGGCGTACCGCCTCCTTGTATGGCCCCAGGTTTTGATGCTGTGAATCACAGCAGCTTACACACAAATTTTATTCCACAGCTACAGTGAGTACCGGTGATGGAATTCAGACAAACCTGCCCAGCCCTTCCTCTTCCTCCCAGAAGAAAGCCATACATCAAAAGGTCACAGCCATGGGAATTTCTCCATTGACTTAATTGGGCCTTAACATAAAATGGCTCTGTATAACAGTAGAGTGGATTTAAACTGCTGGAAGACTCAACACGTTTTTCAAAGCAAACACTGAACGAAATTCCCCGTCACCTAAAATGCGTTACTTGTGAAGGATAACAGTCAACAGCAATGTCTTGCTGAAACCCAGCCTGTTCAAATTAACGTCGTTTGGAGTTCAGTCTCAGAGATCTGTGGGATAAGAGTGAGCTCAGCGCTCCACATTTAGCACTTAAGCTGCCGATATTAAAATAACCCATCACAGGGAGAAGGGGAAGGAGTCGTTCTTCACCAATTTTCCTTTAGATTGTTTCCAGGGGCTCAGGTTTTCATCAGGTGCAGATGTGTTAAATACACACGTTTGCTCAGTTTCTTGGGTTGTGATTTAATCAGGCTTGAAGATTACATCAAGTGCAAGAACTCAAATACAGCAGAAGGAAGATAAGGCTTCCATTCCTGAGCTTGAAGTCTCCTTGCTGAGCAATTAAACAGGTTCCTCGCCCACCACAGCCCGCGCAGACCTCGTACCGGCCCGTCTGGCAGGGAACAGAGAAGCCGTGAAGCGCAAAGTCTCTGAGTGTCCATGGGAAAAGAAGTTCCCAGCAGAAATTGGTGCTCGACCAGACAGGAATCTCCAGTATTTTCTACATTGCACTTCACCGCTCTTGTCTGATGGCGACATTTCATACTCAAAATGTTAGCAGTTTGATCCTGGCATAACATATTTGAAGCAGATTTCACAAGAGGCAAGCAAGTGTAATTCAATATGACAAAAAGCAACAAAGCTGAGGAATAGGAAGGAAAGCACCAGT
>JAAGAY010145606.1:0-40537 GCA_011801015.1 Ardeotis arabs | reverse complement strand
TTTTAAAAAAAAAAAATAAAAATAAAAAAAAAAAAGGTTTGTCCAGGACAGAAGCAAAATCCCTCCCCTCAGGTTTACACTTTACACAGAACATAATTCCCACTAACTCCACGCCTGGTTGAGGAGGACACGCATTTACCAAATACACTGGAAGTTTTGCTGCTGCCTTACCAGTTTTCAGACACCGCTTTGTGAGAGCATCTCGGGTCCAGCAGGTCACAGAAGCGACAACCCCCGTGCCGCTGCCTTCCAAACCCTCTCCAGCTCTGTTTAACAGGAGATCCCAACCCAACGACATGAAGCAGCCTCGCACACATCTCCGAGTGCGATGTGCCTGGCGCGGGAAGGGCTGCTCTCCAGCACTGCTCCAGCCCCGTGAGCGCTGGCCGTAGCGAGAGGCGAGGCAGAGCCTTTCAGCATTATCTCCCTGTTTACCAGGTACGATCGGCCTGGAGCAGCGCGTTCCTGGCAGCCACCAGTCTCCCTGTGAGGTAAGAGATGGCAATTTCAGTGCAAGGTTCCCTTTAAATAAGTTAAAGCTCTGTGGTGTTTTTAGACACTTGTGTACCACTGTGATACATGAATGCTGCTGGACGCTAAAAAGGAAGAGGCTTTTAGAGAAATAAAGCTTGCCTTGTTAAAAATCCACTCCCTAGAGAGACTTCCATATCTCCACATTCATCATCACGTTAATCAAAGGCAGCTTGGAAGCCATCAGTCAGGAAACAAAAGCAAACAGTAGCCCAAGCTCCTTGCTTTCAGAGCAAAAATGGCTCAGATACTCACAGCACCCGGCGAGACTCCAGCGACAATGACACACTCAAGGGAAAGGGCGCTTGCTGGGCTTCACCGTCCCCTGGCTCAGTGTCCACGTGCCACCCAAGCAGCCCCTCTCACCAGCTGCTCCAAGACCCTGTACACCAAGCATTGCTGTAAGGGCCAACCGCCTTTGGCTCCACCAGATTTGAGATGATGAAGGCTGCTTTCCATCAAGCTCATCCACTGCACAGCATCAAACATAACCCCAACCTGATAGCCCTGACCCAGGCGTAGCCCTCACTTATTTCTAGCCTGAACCTGAAGCCCACCTGCACACAATCACATCTCTACAGCCCAACCCCATCTCCGCCCTCCCTCCTTAGATCCTGCTCCAAACACAATTCAGCTGAAGCAGGACATTTAGCCCAAGGACTTTATGGGCCTCGAATAGATCTCGTACTGGGGGAACAACCAGGTTTACAGCGTGTGATTGACAGCGTATCAGCAGCCCAGGTGAAGGGTGTATCCAGAATTCTTTATCTTCTTACCAGCTCATAGACCTGTACAAAAAAGTAAGTTAAATCCAAAGAGCGTGCCAGTAATTGCGTCTAACCGTACCCAAACCCTTGCTGAATCTGGGTGAGAGAACGCTGCTCACCTGAGCCTGGCAATGCATCTAGGTGCCTCTTCCGTGGCATAGGCAAGAAACTGGCTGATATTTTCCATACCAGCCATTTGTTTTGCACTTGTTTTCACACTATGACGCCGTGTGCTATGATTTCAAATTTCTAGGAACAGCCTGATTTTAAGAGGTGCCAGAAAGTTCCCCGTTTCTCACCGTGTGACAGCGCCTGGATGCTTTACAAGGCTGCTTTCCTTAGCTCCGTTTCACAGATTGTCAAAGGAAGATCTCGCAAATCTGAGGTGGAGCAGAAAAGCAGCCTTTGACCAGGCACAAAGGGATAACCCTACGATGCACAGTGCAAACCTCGAGCTGCATCGCCCGTTTAGGGTGGGCAGGTGTCCGTGTGGGCGAGAAAGATGGAAAGGAGGAGAAAACCAAGCTCTGGACAGGCAGCAACTTCATTAATCCTGTACCTGTTAAAGGAACGCCAGCAGTGAGTCATGATTACAACGCTGTCAGCAAGAAAAGGAAAAGCTATGTTTAAAATCTGGGGGAAAAAAAGCCTACGCCAAAAAGTGGAAAAGTCTGAAATAGCAGAAGGTTCACAAGGTGTGAGCCGTAGGACATATCCGCCCCAGACCGTGCGAGGGACAGTGTGTGCCAAGGCTGGGATGGCAAACCCCTGCTGCAAGCCAGGAATGCTGGCGGGAGCAGCCGGTCTTGTCCCGCTTCCAACACCAGCCTGAGCATTCCTACCCTCCTGCTGGCAAAGAGCATCATCAAGTGCCCCCGGATACCCGCGCTTAACTTTCCAAATTGCATTTCCCTGGTCCTTCCTCACCCCAAAGTCAGAGTGCCATGGGGCGTATGAGGCATGAGGGATGAGAGAAACAGCTTTTTCTCCTCTACTTGGAGCAACAAAACTTACACGCTGCTTTTCAGGAAAAGAACAGCACAGGGACAATGAGGTTTTAAGTGGATACCAGGGTTTATTACAAATTGATCTTTAGTCACAGAATGTCTCACTAGTGATATTGCTGTCTGAAGCAGGGAATGAAATGGTACATTAAGATCCAAATACTTCAGTACCAGCAGCTACTTCAGTAGTCTAACCACTTCAACTAAGTGATCTGATACAATTAATTCCTATTTTAATAAAATAGAATGAATATTCCAATACCTCTGGATCATCCCATCGCACACGTTGGAGATGCTAGAGGTGTTGTGACAGGTTATGATATACGGCACTACTATAATTTAGCTTTTAATACATAAAGCATGTGGATTGATTTCTAGTTTGTCTGATCGGCAAGTCAGGGGAGGCAAGGACGGGGAAACACGGGTGAATGGTCTGTCCAGGCCTTTTGCCTGGGTACAGACACAGGAGATTAACTGAACAGAGGTCCCATTACCTCCCTTTTATCTCCCAATGCCACGTCCCACGCGATACCAAGGTCTCAGTGGGAGCGCAGAGATAATGCCACTCAACAATGAGTTAACTCTCAACTTTTAACGGGAGACGAGCCGCTGGCACCGTTCCCGAAGGATGGAGTATCGATCGCGTCGGCACCAGCCAGGGCCGGGAGGGGTGAGAGAGGCTGCCCAGCGGGGAGCCCCCAGGGCCCCAAAACGCCCAGTCCCCATCTCCAAACGCCAAGGGCGTTCAGGCTGGGTACGGACAGGACTAACATGGTGTCTCGGGGCAGGGGATCAAAATCTTGTTTAAGATGTTGATTTGAATTCACAGTGCAGGAAAGGATCAGTGTAATTTTCAAAGCCTCTGCAAAAGCACGTGGTGTAGTTTATATTGAGTTAAAGCCAGGAGAATGTATACAAAAATAATACCTGAAAAAGTTAACATTTTATTACTGCTATTGACAGGCTGTTACCATGTCTGAAAAGTTATACAGGTTTTCTGACACACAAAGGTCGTAGTTAAAAGGACACCCTGCTAACAACAGCAATGCTGCCCTTTTTTCTGGTCGTTTCATTAGTTTTTCCTTTTGCTGTGTTTCACAGGAAATTACCCGTTGCTCCCGTGTGTGCTCAGCCTCATTTACTCCTTTGCTTCAGAGACCAGCTCTGCCCAGATTCCAGATCACTCCATCACTCCAAAGAGGAGAAAGCCCCTTTTGCACAGCAAGGGAGCGTTTTGCAGGGCAGCAGCAGGAAAAATAGATGTCCATGGAAGGGCAGGGCAGAGGAGCCAGCACCCCTGGGCTGGATGGAAAGCGCAGCCTCTCAGGGCATCGCTGAGCACTTATCTGCCTTCTTTGGTTTCCCCGTCTGTAAACTGGGAACAGTGGCCTCACAGGGCTGTCCTGAATCTTCATGAATTAATACTTACACAACCTAAGGGTCTTTTAATCTCAGGTCACATTTAATATATAACTGAAATATAGGAGAAAAAAAAGTCAGACATTAGCAGGACAAGGACTGGAAGGGCCTCTCAGTCCCGTACATTGCCCCATCCGTTACACAGACCTGGACCGCTCTCCAACAGATGTTTTCCAGCCCCTTCTCAGCGCAAGGATGCAGCCCCCCAGCCTCCACGGGCAACCCACCCAGTGCCCAGGTGCTCTTAGATACAGCCAAAAACATTTACTAACAACTGAGGAGCCCTCCTTCGCTGCAATTTCAGACTATCCGGTTTCGCTCTGCCCTGAGTGGACACGGATAACGGCTTAATGCTCTGTTCTTTGCAATATGCTTTTACATAATTAAAGACTTCTCACACCTCTCCCTGGGATTCTGGTCTCTAGCGTGAACAACGCTGGCACTGGCTTTTTCTCCTCATTAGCATGTACGAGCATTTTCTTGGGAACTGTCTAGAATAATCCTACTCTTCTGCATCGCTGCCTGGGTTATTAAGGAAAGTGTGAAAAGGAGAATTATTCTCGTAGTATTCCACAAATTCTTGCAGGGTTAAGCCCTCCCCAGGGTAAACAGTCTTACGAGATGCAGAGTAAATACTGTGAGGATTAGTCTCAAAATGCTTCTCAACTTCGAAAACCAACATTAGTCCAAATCAGTCATAACCATGCTTGGCTCGGTTAAGTCGCCAGGTTTAAACAAATACTTTCTCATAGGAAATTATTTCTAGGAATGAGTTCTTGTCCTGGTGTTCCTTGCCTACCAGAGGAATGAGTTTAAAATTTGAATAAACAGACCTGGTCCCTCTTAGGTATAGGATTATCCTGTGGTACTGTCAGGTACCTGAGAGACTGGATGTTATGAAGCAGCGACTCGGGGGGACCGGCTGGGTTGTTTAAGTGAAGGAGGAGGATAAAGGAGGAGTTGTCTTCCCAGGCAGTCATGGTTTAAGTTAGTGCTTACTTTTTTCACAGACACAAACCCCATATGGGTAAATACATAGATTATTACAAAGGTCAAGCTTCCAACAGAGAACCGCAACAACTTTTGAACTGTTTTGTTCAAAACGCCATTTCTCTTCCATGTTCCTGAAGCACCTAGGAGTGGGCAGTCCCAAAATCTGTACAAGTGCTCCCAAGGTACAAACAAATATCAATAATAATGGCTTCTAGACGTGGATCATGAGGAGGAAGCACAGCCATCTGCAAAGCTTTCTGGAGACCTGAGTTTTTTTCTCTGCGGTAAATCAGTTGGGTCTCTTTCAAAGCCACGTCCTTCTTCTGAAAAATGCCTGTGTACATATGGGGGAGACCTAAGAACGGAATAATGGGATTTACCTGTTTCCTGATCCTAAATTCCCGACATTGATAAACTTACTTTGTTTCTCTTTAGTTTTTCAAGTGCATGGGACTTAAATTGATAGCAGCCTAGGAACATGCAATACTGAACAACAAGCAAGCCACAACAAGAGCCCTTGACTTTTAGAGCAGAGATTAATACACATTCTCCTTAGCTGGAAATTGCCCTTCTGACAAATTTTCTACGGCTATTTTTTCAGTGCTATATTGTCTTTTTCTGGGATGTAAGAGTCTTTCCTCATTATTGTAAGAATTCTTATAATATATTGATCTGGAGCCACCAGGAATAAAACCTCACTTGAATGAATGTCTGTTCCCCTGGCACAGCAGAAAAAAAGAGAAGGTTTTGTCATCTAACAAATTGGAGAATAAAGACAATTTTTTAAATTCTGATTTAGCACATCTTGCTAGAAGGGAGCTCACTGTTATCATCTTTCTATAGAGTCTTTGTTTTCTTTCAAAATATTTACTTTCAGAATATGAAAGAAAAGGAAAATTGAACATATGCAAAAGAAAATTACCTTAAGTGAAACCTAGGTACTATGCATTTATTTGCATCGTTATTATGTCGTGTAGTAAAATGTCTGATCAACCAAACTCCTCTAAATAAAAGAGCAAAACCACCTCTCCAAACACCGCAAAGGAAGAAGGCACTGAACTCAGCTCCACTAGAGAGGCTGTTTTTTCTAATTAGTTGAAATTTAGCATTTCTTCAAGTTTTCTGCACACACTTTGAAATCCTTTCATTCTTTTCCTTTTGAGGACGTTGAGGGACTGTGCCGTGGGAGCTGTTACCTACACTTCACAGCAGGTCTAAGAGAGCATCACTGCATAAAATAATTCTTCCAACATGAAATAAACGGCGTGCTATTCCGGATCGCTGCCACTCACAGACCACAGCTGCTCTCCATCCTCTGGGTGTTTTGGCTTCTCTGCTGTAACCACCTGTGCAGGACCTTCCCTCCACCACCTCAGCGAGACCTCCATGTATGGGAGAACTGAACACATACCACTACGGAAACCTCTACCTTTCAAATCCTTCTCAAGATTCCAATTTCTTACTTTTTTTCCAGAAGATGTACCTGAAATAGAAAAGTACAAAGGAAGTAACAGTAAAAGAAAAGCGAGTTTTTAACAGACATCTTCTGAACACCCAGAAAGACGGCTGCAGCAGGTCACCTGGGCTACAGCCACTTGACCCCAATTCAAGAACTACGCTGGCTGTCCACCGGATTGAGATAAAAAGCCTCTGGAGTTCAGCCTATTATATCACAAAGACATTTCTTCCAGACCGCAGACCCAGCGGTCAGCTGAACCCATGTGTGCCAGCCCAAAGGCCAAGACACAAAAATTCCACTTCTGCCCTGAGATGTAAATGACAGACGAGGCTTTTCTGCTCTGATAAAACTACACTTTCAAAAATTTGATAGCATTTCTTCAAGCCTGTTCATAATGTACACTTTCTAGATTTCCAGTTAAGCCACTTAATTATTTTTGCTAGTCCCTCGGTTGAGACTTGCAGTTTCCTCAGAACAAGTTGTCTAAGGGACCTGATTATATCATTTAACGGTGTCATTAAAGCTGGGTGTGAAAGTCTGCACTGTAACACCACCCTACCACCAAAGCTTCGCAGTCCTGTAATGTTCACCCTCATGGGGTGCTTACTCATCTTGTCCCGTAAGGGAAAATGAGATCCATTTTTCTCCTCCCCAGGAACCATGAAGACCAAGGGTTCCTCTTATACTCCATCAAACGTCGTTAATGGCATTGCAGTTTGCTGTGAGAGAATGATTCATCTGGAGCTGCCGCCTGAACACACGCAGATGACAAAAGTCTCACACCCACAGGAGCGGAAAGAGCACGTCTCCTTCCGCGAAATTTGGGGGAAACTGGCCACACTGCTCAGTACCAAGGTGGGAACGTGCCAGCCGAGAGGAAACCAAGGGGGAGGCGTTGCTCTGCCCACGGGATCTGCAACGCACCTGTGCCTCTGCACGGCTAGCACTGCAGATCCAGAAACGGCATTTCTGAGAGGCCGGGAGTCCTTTCTCACCCAGCCTGCCTCCAGCAAGGGCAACACCCCGTGTTTTGGAGGAATATGCGGATACAGATGAAAAAGAGTTTAAGGAGAAAATCTTAAAAATCTTCTTTACAATCCTGTTTTGGTTTTGGTTTGTTTTTTTTTTTTGTTTACTTTCAGGAAAAAAGACCCCAAAAATGCCAGATTGGTCCAGATCTATTAAAAAAAAAGCCAAAATAGTGACAGTGAGACTGACAGTGTGTCAGTCTCAAATCCATGCCCAGCTGATGCAGTCCCAGCGTGGCCCAAGGCTCTGGGAACCGAGCGGATTTTCAGCCACCTGGGTTCCCATTGAGATGCAAACAGAGCTGGAAGACCATCTGCACGGCAAGATGCTGGAAATGAAAAGTGGAGTTAGCTAATATGACAGAAAATTGGTAGTAGATTTTACAACTGACCATCAAGTGCTGGGTTATCTCAGGACCAATTTAAGCAAGGGTCTGCAGCCGCTGTGCTGAGCAGGGGGTGAGCTGATCTGGGATCAGACCCCGGGTTTTGGTTTTAATGTCAGTATGGTAACTACGAACAGCTCCTGCTGCCCCGGTCCCCGGGCTCTGTGACTCCGTCAGCAGCGACATTTGGTCTCACACGGCTAGGGCTCCCCGTGTAGAGAGAAACGTGTGTAACACTGCGAGTTCAGCATTTTGGAAGAAAAGAAACAGAAGCATGGAGGGCTTGAGATGGAGGGAACACTCACATTTTAATTAACCAAAAAACCAGGGCAGGCACACTCCCACTGACGCTCTTTTTTCAGATCTTTTACCAACCAAAGTTAGTCAGCTATTTTTATCATCAGGATGCACACGGAACACCGGAGGTGCGAAGCGGATGGGCAAGGATGTATAATTTACACAAACAAGAAAGGAGAAAGTGAGTGCTCAAACCAAGGAGAGAAACACGCCGTGTTCCACTCACAACCACCTTTTTCATTTCTCCCTCATGTGACACAGCTCTCTGCATCATCTGTAATAAACAGAAGACGGGGAAAGAGAAAGATGGAGCTGTCATTTCAGTTGCACTGCTGAACTGGGGATTGCAGGGGAGGAGAAGGCTCCGCACCGAGAGAGATAAAGTCAAGATGAAGTACAGCCTGGCACCTCGATGAGACACTTTCTTTGTTTAGCCTGGAAAAAAAGATCAGGCAGCAAAGGATAAACTGAAAGCCTTGTGATATTTTTTCTGTTAAGTTGATGGAAGAGGTGACAAAAATATTTGTGTGATGTTAAAAACAGGAACCCTGGCAAGCTGCTCTTGACTGACAGCAGATTTGGAGAGATCTCAAAATGATGAAATATGAGAACATTACAGCTTCACAACGGCGCTGTGTTACATTTCTCGTTCCACCTGCGGTATTTTGGCCGCGTGCCGGACAGCTGTTTGTCCACCTCTTTGGCGCTTTGGGACCGCTCCGGAGCCCCGGGCTGACGGCGCATGGTGTTGTGCTCACAACACAAGGAATTGCTGTTTCCGTGTGAGACCCCAGCGCCGTGCCGTGTCGCTCCTACCGCTCAGCAACTGCCTGACGGCGTGCTGAGCACAGGCACGGGCACGGGCACGGGCAGGAAAGGCTCGGCAGCCATGAACCTGGCTCTGACCAGGAACGTGCACCACCCCTGCAGCAACCTACATCCCCGTATTTCAGCTAAGAAACCTATTTCCAATCCCCTCACCGGCACTGTGAGGTGACTCACCCCCAGCCCACACCCATCACGGTGGGACGTCCCGCAAACGCTCTGATCAACCAGGGACGGACTCCCCGGGGCTGGGCCTCACGGGTGCCACCCAGCATCACTGCAGACTGGTGCTTACTGGGTTCAGATTACGACTCTTTCAAACTTTTATCCTATTCCACTTCATACGAGGTGCACTCGCAAAGCTGTTCCTCAAGTTTGCTGAAGCTTTCCCTGCGGATCACAGAAAACTCCACAGTCCCTCAGAACATACGACTACGGATTTTACGGTTTACCTGCGCCTCGCTTTCAGAGTCTCATACCTGGCACTAAAATACTAAGCATGAAAGACTTGTCGCTGAAATTGATTTTTAAGTTATAAATGACACAAAACATGGCTTTTAATTGGATGTACAAGAGAACATTTGCAACACCTGAAATAAATAGTGTTTAAAAATAACTTTCCTATACGGAGCAATTCCTTTGAAGCGAATAGCCCGAGTGTAATTACACAGACATTTATATATTTATTTATTTGTTTGTATCGCTCTCTCAAGTGGATCTCACAAAGCACAGGCAGAGGGAGGTTATACGAGTGGCTGTGCCTCGCACACAGTTAACGGCAGCCTGGACCTGAGCAGAACTGCCTTCCTCCCTCCTGCAAGGCTCGTCCTCGCCCTGCCGTCAGGCTCTGGCTGTGAAACCGCAGCCCTGCCCTAGCCCACAGAAACCGGTTACCAAGATAATGAGGGCTGCCGCCGGTTCCTGACGAGAACACAAGCTCCAGATTTCGGATACCACTTTGCAGAAGGTCACAGCAAAGCCTAAAAACAGTAATTTGGAAAGTAAAAAAGCAGATGACACTGCGCAAATGTGAGAAGAAAGTATGTTATCATTAACAAGCTGGGAGAAAAGTCAATAGACATGAAAGTACCCCGCAGAGGTGGGAATTCCCGTTATTTGCTGTGAAAATAGCTCTGGAGACATCTGGTCCCTGGTTTTCCCAGAACACAGGTTAAAGCATCCAGCGGTGCCTGGCTGCACGCTGGGCAGTGGGCAAGCGGCTGTGCGGGACCGTGGGCCACACCGAAATACGGCTGGGGCTCCACGTCGTGCTGGGGCACGCAGAGCAGGGGAGGCACGGCTCAGGAATAACACCTGCAAAGGGATAAAAACATCTTTCCACAGCTAGAACGATTAACAATTGTTAATTAACCATTAAAACCATCAATCTTAATGACCTGTAAGGGTAAGCGCAATCAATACTCATTTGATTACACTGAGCAGGGTCAGGAGTCTGTGCAGCGGCATATTTGAGGAATTATCTCAGGAAGAGGAAATGGGAACCACCACTCACTCTGAAGCGATGTGCTGAAGCGCTGGCTGCACGATGGGGAAGAGAGAGCACCCGAAAGGTGCAGGGAGGATGAGTAAAATGATACCTGCAACCAAATGCGGAAGCAAGCAAGAAAAGGAAAGGAAAAAAAACAAGGAAAAGGAAGAAAGGGGCTCAGAAAAGTTGCCCACCTCGTTTATACACCACATACAGAGACACTTGCGAGTGTTCGGTATATAATAATAACAATACAGAATTATATAGAGAGTGGCCAACAGAGATGGGATTTTCCTCTAGAACAAAACAAACAAAAGAAGCCTCGAAAGGACCTGATCCAGCACTCTTGGAAGCCAAAAGAAAACTCGCACTGACTTCAGTGAAGCTGGATCAAGCTCAAAGCGTGCATATTTCTGTTTTTGTGAGTGGTGCAAACGCCATCTGTTCCCCAGTCCCTGTGGGGAAATGCCATCTTTCTGTTTTCATTATTCACTGTGCTCTCTCCGGTTTAGTTTGTACTCAACTCCACCAGCTTTACAAAACACAATATTTTATGGTGCAGCGCTCAGCTGTCTCACAGAGGCCTTGGTTCCTATGGTATGGCTGACGTCAAGAATTTTTTTAATTAAAGAGAAAATGTTATTACATCACAACCACCTCTTCTCTCTTTGCCCTGAGGAACAGGATCCTGCTCATGGGACACAGCACAATACAGAGCTCCCAACATTTTTATTTCATGTGTGTGCTACCTCCTCGATTTACACAGGAGAGAAAATGTGCACAAGATGCTCATCTCACCCATCCTGACCACAGGCTGAGCTCTGGGACACGTCCCAGCGCTTGTTCTGATGGAAGCTGCTCCATGCAGGCCTTCAGTGTCCAACTGGCGCCCGCGCCCGTGCCCTCCCCACCCCTAACCCACACTGATGGAGGTCCTGGGCTGTCTGAAACGGCAACAGAGAGGCTGTGCAATGGGGCACTTCCAACTGCCTAGCAGATACCTTCCCCACATTGACCAATTCTGACACAGCCAAGAGTAAATTTCCTTCAAAAACACAGAGGCAGAATTCATCACAAATATTTGCTCATCTTAAGACAGCAGTACCAAGGTAGGCTTGCTGGTTAATTGCCTCAAGCCTAATTACACAGACTGTGATGGAAGGTTATAAAGCCAACCAGAGCCAGCTGAAAAGTGGTGTCTGTCTTCTGAAGGTGGCTGGTGAGGCCAAAGTCCATAAGGGACACTCCAGATGATCTAAGGTGAAGCTGTGGGTCCCCTATGGCCACTGCAACCATTCCACAGATCTGGGCAAAGAGACTTTCAGCTGATGCTTCAGCAGCGTTGACTTCAGAGCTGTAGTGGTCAATACTTTCTGGCGCCAGACTCCGTGGGATGAGCAGCCCCTGACCCCGCAGGCGTTTGGCACTGCCAGCGCTGCCCCATCCTCCCGGCAGCGGCTGCCCGAGGCACTAGCTCCAGGAAGCACACAGTCCCTGGTCTGGCCTACCCTTGTCTGGAAGGCACAACTAACTCAAGAAGCCGTGGTTACACAAAGCATATCCACCCCCAGAAACCCATCAGGTTCTTCATTATCGATGGAACAGAATAAGAGAAAGGTTTATAGTAATCACATCAGCAAATACAGCCCTAGTTCACTAACTCAGTCGGGTATTAACAAGTGAAATCTTGCCTAGATTGTGATTTGAGAAGGATTTCTCTTATAATTTTAAAATATTATTAAAATAACAAATAAAAATAGAGACCTTAGAGGAAATGTATATACCATTCTCATTTTCAATGACAGTATGTAAAAATTCTTTTGCTATCATCTAGGCAATTTTGAACACTTCAAAATTTTTCATTCAAAATTGGTCTTTCAAAGGTCAAGCAAAGATATAACAATAGCAACTCATCCTTGTGGGTAGAGAAAATGAGCACATCTGTAAGTACCCCCTTTGTCTTGCAAAATCTGTTTTTTGTTGTTGCTAAGACGAGAGAGTACAGCACACACCCCTTGCCAAACAATCCTCATATACAGAAAAATTAAATATTGCTGTCCACAGGTGAAGATATTCAGAGACACGGAGACAAGGAAATCGGTTATCCCAGAGGTGAGCCAGTCCACCAGAAGCAGACGCATTTCCATTTGTGTTTACACCACCCCTCCAACAGTATTTCCGTGCACGGCAATGGTTACACACCGCCGTGTGAGAGAACGTAACACCAAGGTCAGTCACTGGTACGAACGGCAGCAGTACTGGGGGATTCACTAAACAAACCTACTAAATCATGTAGAGGATGTTGCAAATTGCTTAAACCGGCATATTCTAGCTCTTTATTCCTTTTAGATTGCCGAAGTATGCTGAAATAGGGCTTTTATAGTATAATGCTGGTTGTAAAGACACATTAGCATGCTTTGGCTCTAACAAATGCCACAAAATATAAAGATTTTTTCCTCTCAAAATATTGGAAGTTTTATCATGGAATGAAAGACTGAAATTTCAAGCGAATGAAATAATGCACATTAGTGAAAAATAATACAGTAAATAAGACATCAGCAGTCTCCTCCCGTTAGGCTTTTTGAGACGTGCTGTCAACTGGTGATCAAACACAAGTGCCTGCTCTCAACGCTCGTCAGAATTATGGACTAGGGCCACCACACAGCATCTCATTCATCACCAGATCTCCTCCGCGTCCACGCCCAGGGAAAACCGAGTTAGGTGTCCTCTGCTCCCCTGGGTAAAGTGCAGTGACCAGGCACACCGGCCACGAGTCAGCCCAGGGCAGACAGGCACGGAAAGCCTCTGAAGTCTGAAGAACAGTGAAAAAGAAATAAAATTGGTGGAACAGCACTTACGTGTGTCAGAGCTCCAGACTAAAACCACAAAAAACGCTTGCAAGCAATTGTCTGCATCAGCTGTTGCTGGCAAAGACTGATGACAACAATAACTATGATGAATTGATGCTGCAATTATGAATATATGAAGTTTATGAGGAGACAACAAACGTGTCACTATTTATACACAGCTGAAAAAGCACCATCATATTCCTTCTAATTGTCCACAACTTCAGCCATGAGTCATTAGCGCTCTGCCTTTTGACGATGTTTTGCCCAATGCAAATGCTTTTGCACCTGAAGACCATCTAGAGGTTCATACTGAAATTAGGCTTAAAGAGCCAAACATGATTGAAAAGCATTTAAATCCTTGCTTTTGTTTGGTAGAAGCCATTTTTTTCAGGAAAAAAAAAAAAAAGAAACAAAGCATTTTTCTTCTGCAAAACTTTTAAATAGCATTCTGCAAGACCTACGCATGCTGGGGCGGCAAAGCTAAACAAAAATACAAATGTGAATAGATTTGCTTTTGACTTACTAAACATGTACACAATTGAGTAAGAAATTGCAATGTTTGCTGATATGGGAGCTGGAAACACAGCTTACATACAAATACATTCTGGGTACGATCAGACAATACTAATGCAGGCATTTTGTCAGCCCCAGCACTGGGAACGCCTACAAACGTGAGCCCCACACGGACTGGTGACCATCTGACATTCTTGCCAGCACCCAAATTCCGCTGAATCTCTGAAAACATCAGGCCTGCCGGGAGCCCTCCAGCAGGTCCTCATGCTGCGTAGCGCAGCGCAGGACGGTGTCACACCCTCCCCGGTGCGGCCACTGGCACCCAAACATAAGCTCTGAGGGACACCGGAGTGCCCAGCTGGGCAGCTGTGTAGGGGACGCGCCGGGCCCCAGGAGGCCTAAATATCAAAACGAAATCCACTGACACTTAATATATTGGGAGTGCTGGTGGACGAGAAGCTAAACATGAGCCGGTAATGCGCCCTTGCAGCCCAGAAGGAAGGGCTTCTGCAGTTAGAGAAGACTCCCAGTTAGAGGAACGAGCATCAGTTTAGAAGCGCAGCACTTCTTGGTCACCTCCTGGGAAAACAGACTGGCACGTGACCCAACATGACACCAAACGGGCTGCCTGTCGACGTGTACAGGGCTCAACCCCAGCTCTAGTAAATGGTTTTATTTCGCTGTTTCCTACCTGGGTCACAGCCACAGCTCGCACCACCATTCATCCACAGGTCAGTGGGGGCAAGAAAATACCCATGAGCAGGACTCTCCCCGTATTCCTCTGGCCATGGGCAAATAAAAGCCGTCAATAAAAGCCGTGTTCCTGGGGGAGGGTTCACACGAGCGTGCGCTGGCAGCCACGGCAGAGCAGCGTGCAGGGACGCAACACCGAGAGTCTCCAAGAAGTCAGATAAACTTGGGTTCTTCAACTAGGAGGACGCCAGCAATGCCTGGGTCCAGTATGGACTCTCAAAGTTAAGAGAGAGATGTGTTTTCTTCCATTTATCGAAAGGACTAATGTATTTCTGCACGATAAAGCGGCTCCTGGAAAGCGCTACTGTTTGCCTCACCATTTATCAGGAGAGAACAGTTTAATGTTGTGGTAGAAGGCACAAGTGAGTATCTTTTCAGTGATGAAGGAAAATAAGCTTAGTGCTACGGCAAATAGAAAATATTGATCCATCTTCAGGTACTGCAGCCGAAAATCTTTTGTAAAATGTATCTTCCCTACCCTTACTGATCAGCGTCCTTTGTCTTTTACCATCTAATTCTCTGTAGTGGGAGGTTTAACCTTGAACACAGAGAAGAAAAAAAAAAAAATCATCAAAAAAACCCATACATGCACACCAACAACACTGGCGCTATGAGGTGTTCAGGTCCCGCGAAGACGCAGTGGGGGTGGGAATGCTCTGTCCCCGCGGCTGCGGTACCCCGGGCCCCGCAGCGCTGGAGGCTCCGGGCAGCGCAGGCACCTGGGATGGCGGAGCCACGGGGTCCCCTCCTGGTTGGCTTCTGCTGGGTTTCAAGGAAGGGATCACAAAGCCGGCTGCACAAAGCCGCGGATCGCATGGATCCTCCCGTATTACCAGACTAGAGATTTCCCAGACATGCTGGCTGCGCAGGCGGGAGAACCCAGCTGAGATCATGTTAGACCCTGTTTGGTTCTCCTGCATTTGCTGCCAGTTGAGGAAGTGCGTAACACAAACATTTCACGGCATTTCCTTCTTGTTCATCACGTGCATTCACTGTTACAGGTCAGAAAAATCAATTCCTCGGGTACTTCCCATTCCTGGGACACTGTTTGTTCCCTACTTTCCTTTACTTCGGGAAATCACATTTTGAGATTCACTTCTTGGTAAGACCTACGAGGCAGTATAGAAATAAAGAGAAAAAATTACCAATTAGGTAAAATCAGCAGCTTCATAAATCTGAATCTCTGGGCTCCAGCTTCCTGTTAGTCCCTGTCCTATATCACCGATCAGCCAGCAGTATTACCCCATCAATTTTAAATAAAACCCTCAGAGGCTTGGCATATCGGCAGAGCGCAGAACATTCCTCAGGCAGCGTTTCCATACACTTCGTGTCCCCTCTTTGCAGGCTCACGGGACGCCACGGCACGGCAGCGCTGCTGAAGGCAGCCCGCACGGCGCGGCAGCCCAGCTGGGTTTGCTGCCCCCATCCTCCCTCCCCAGCCTCGCCCAGGGCCCAGCACGAGCCGACACTGCCAGGGTGGGCACCAACAGCAAAGCAGACCCTTTGGTGTTTGCTGCTTCCCACCGCACGCATTCCTCTCCATCATCTGGGATGGATATCCCATCTTGGCGAGCCAGGCTGCCAGCGGCTTCTTGTCCCGGGAGGAGCAAGTGGGAAGTGAGCCTGTCTCTAAGCACACGTGGTTAATTATTAAAACCAGCAGAAGACATCACTAATACATACAACAGCTGAGAAAGAGGCATTGCTCGTATCCGTATATATCTAGAAATAACAGTAGCTCTGGCGCGGGGACCTGGAAGGTAAAACCCCGCAGGGCTGGGGAGGGAGGCTGGGAAGCATCACCTGCCTCCCGGAGACAACAACATAGGCCTCCAACTCATCCAAAATGAAGCCAAGACTAAAATCAAAGGAAAATGAAAGAATTTGAATGGACCGGCTGCATGGGCAGCAGCTCTCCAGCCGGCACCAGCAGCTCATGCTGCGCAGGACGGACGTGGCCGGAGATACGCAGAGCTGCGGGCGATGCACACAGGACGGCCACCAAAACAAACCCAGAGCACAAACGCAGCCCAAGAAAATTCAACTCTTACTTAAGCAAATGTTCAATCCGTGCCCGAAGCAGGCAATCAGCTCCAATTTAAACCAACATTGAAAAGCTTCCTGTTTATCACAGAACCCATGAGTTGGGATGGCATTCTCCAGGCCAGCTTGTTTGTACCCCCTCTCTGCTTTTATTAAGAGCAGGCCTGTGCCATAATATTATTTTTCATACTCTCATAGCGCTGACAGCACATCCATCATTCTTCATAATTGCACCTAACAAATATTGATTTTGCCTCCAAAAGAGTAAACAGAAATATTAAAGTGCTTTTGCAGAAGGGAAAAACACTAGTGGAAAGCATATTTAAGTAGATCAAGCAGGATGAAGCCTGCATCTTGTGACAGAGCATACGGCTGCAAAACAAAGCAGCACCACTTACCCTGGCTTAAAAACATAGCAAAACAGCGTATCGTGCTGGATGGGGCAACTGCGCGCTCCGCCTAGAAAATGCCATCAAAACAAGTGGAAGCGTCGATCCGTTCAGTCTCAGCCCTAACTGCCTCTGAACATTTTCTCAATGCTCTCTGAACGGGAGGAAATAGCTGAATTTTAGCCTCAAAAAATTGCTAAGGCTGACTGACTGCGTTGCTGGGCTGCAGGTGCCGCCAAGCCACCCGGCTGGCCACCACAGCACCATGCCACCGAACACCCCGGCGCTGCTCCAGGACTGCATCTGGACCCGGCAAAGATGCAGCACGGCGGCGCCCAGCACCTCACCAGCCAGCAGCGGCCACCACCCAGCTGGGACCCCGCCGCTCTGCTCCCCTCCTTCCTCGGTGTCTCCTTGGCTCTAACTGAAACCGACCGGCCAAAGAAGAGCCTTCACCCTCAAGGACAAGAAATTCCCGTCCAACTCCTCCCTCAGCAGCTCCTCACAGTCGCTAAGGCCGGAGCCCTGCCCCGTGCAGCCGAGCAGCACAGCCCTGGCTGTCCAAATCCTCCACACACAGACCTTACTGGAAATGCGAGAGGTTTCCAGAAGCAGTCTTCAACACCGGAACCAGGTCAGCCGCAGCTTTCGAAAGCTGCAGCATTACAGGAGAGGAAGAGCTACCGCCAGCCAACCATCAAGCCTTAAAAAGCTGTGTAATAAATAAAACCCAGAGAGCTCCTCATGCACAGCACCAAAAATGGAAGGCTTCTGGCAAAACATCCAAGTTCAACACCACAGAAAGAAAAAAAAAAAATTAAAATCCATAAATAAGGAATAAAATACAATTATTTGGAAAATGGCAGATTACTGCATGGACTATAGCAGTCTCCTTGCATGCTTCCCTGGGTAAATTAATCTCAGTAAGGACAAGGTATCAAATATCTACACCCACTTGAACCAAATAATAACCTCACGTATCTAATGCTCTTAGCCCTGATACATGGGAGGGAACATCAGAACACCGGAAGGGAAAATAATCAACATCTCTAAGTTTGTGTGACATCATGGAACTGAAAATGCATGAAAAACACACGAAAGTGGAAGAGCTGGTGATGCCTTCCTGTTCCAGAACTCTGAGGAGGTCTTAAGAAATATATGGGCTGGGGGAGAATGGGGGGTTGGTTTATTTCTTTGGTTTTTTAAAGTGAACAAAAATCTTGCACTGAAAGAGACAAGAAAAATGTTTCTTCGGTAAACAGCACTTTTCATGAATATTGATGTATTAGTTAATCAGTAGTTCAATAATTAGTAAATACTGTTTATCCGACTAACTGTCGCTGCAGAGTGCTTACGGCAAATGTTACGGCACCGGCCCCCCCACGGCTGCCCGCGCAAGACAAGAACTGGTATTCTTGACCTCACTGAAGGGCAAAGTGAATTTCAAAAAAGATAATTCCCAGAAATATCGAGGCCATCTTGATATATTTTCATTAGGAAACATAAAAGAAGCAAGTTTCCACCTCGTACTTTATAGTTTCAGCAACTGAAGGTAGAGCAGCAGCCCGCGTTTGTGCCAGGTACACCACGAGCTCTCAGCTCCTGACGGAAAATACAGGTCATGCCGGTGCGCCCCTCCCTCGCTCTCCCCTCTGCTTGCCCAGGGGCCTGAAACTGTACAGAGCAAAAGATGTTCTGATGAGCCAATGTTTTATTTGCTTGAGGATTTTTCTACAATTTTTCTGGAGAAAGTTTAAGTTCTCTAGGAGCTACCACACTCAAAACCAATGTTTTTGGCAACACATTCAGATATTTATTTCAGCAGAGGATGATCCATTTGGAGAAAATTGCAAGAGGGAAAAAAAAAATCTCTAAAATCAAGCAAGCAGTGTAATAGCATGCAATAAACAACAATTTCAAAAGAAGAAATCATTCTAAAGAAACTTGATCGACTCTCCTGACAGCATTACAGAGCTGGAAGAGAAAAGAAAAATTACGCATTTGAGTTGCAGTAAAGTACTGGATATTGTGTCTCACTGCTTCTTGATTGCTAACACGTTTTGAATTGTTGTGTATGGAAAATACCAGCGCGCTGGAAACGAGGAGAACGGGCAAAGGCAGGGAAGCAAGGACACAGGGAAGCAGCAGCGGGCAGCACCCGCCGAGGCCACCCCGACCCGCCGCCTCCAGCGTTCACAGCCTGATCTGTCCTCTTCAGCAGGGGCTGCTGACTCTGCCAGCAGTTTGACTGATATCGTCCCCATCACCTCCTGGCTTTGATCACTGTGGTCACTTCAGAAGTGTCCATTTGGAAACGAAGAATAAAAATCTATTTTAAAAACTCTTCTGAGTTAATTAATCTACTGAAACAACAGATTTTGTGGTTAATCAGGCACAAAACCAGCATAAACACAGAATAATACTTGCACCAGAAAGCCACTGTGTGTCCGTGCAGCCCCAAGCAGACCAGGGGTGCCCAAATCCGCTGCGATGAGCAGAGGACCAAAGCCCCCACACACTCTCTCTTCACATAGGAGAGATTGTCTTGCGGTGTTGAGGCAGCGCAACCGTGAGCTCGGCAGTTTTACAGCTTTGCGGTGACTTGAAAACACACAGACAAACAAGACAGATAATTGAAATATCTCAGCACTTAATTATTTACAATGGAGGGGAGTCCTGCTGCGTTTGGCAACCCTGAGGCTGCATGGCAAGTGAGGATGAACTCCAGGGCCAGGGCAGGAGACACAGCCCTGGGATGCTGGCACCACCTGTCCCTGATGCAGAAGCTGAGGAAAAAGAAGTAACTGGAATTTCCAGGAAAAAATTAAAGAAATAATTTATGAAAGTTTGTGCCTCTGAGTAGCCCAGAGAAACAGCAGGACGATACAGTAAAGGCAGAAGGTGGCTGGCCAGTAAGTGTTCAAACCTTGTCTTCAATAGACACCTGAACCAGGATGCTCCTGACCCATCACTGCTGGGACCGGCAAGAGCAGCTCATTCGACAGCTTCCTGGCAGAGGTTGTCTAAAAAGCCTGTCCCAGTGCTTCTTGCGGGCCAGGAGCACACAGTGAGCCCCAGGTTCCCGCGGCGCGGCCAGGACCTCACCCCGTGGCGCCCACCTTCCCCTAGCGAAGCTGCGCCCTTGGCGTAGCCACTAGCAGATTTCTCAGCAGCTTTCAGAGGGTGCATTTTACTACTGAGAAAATACGTTCCTGAGAGAGGAGGGGGACTGGACTCCCGTCTTATTTAGCTCATAATCCAAAGTTCACATTCATTTAAACTTTCTGGTCATTGTTGCCTTCTCCGTAACACAATGCACACACCTCAGTTCCTCGTTCTGAACGCTGTCCAAGCAGAACTGGATAGTTTAGAAGAACCAGGAATCAGAGCAGTAAAAACACAGATTTTGACTAAAATGATGGGTCAAACCCAGAAGTGGCTCCCTGAGGTTCTGTCTATACTATCTGAGGGATTCACCACTTCAAGAGTCTTGATTCCCTTGAGGTATCTCGTGATATATTTTGAAAAGACACTGGTACACAATGTGCATACGCTGGAGCTATTATCAGGGTTAAAATTCATTTTGGTCAGACAGCTTGAAGAGCATCAATAACAATGACTTTCTAATGTGTACACCTGTACAGGCATTAAGCACTTAACACAGCCGTATTTATCACTGCCCACAGCAATTAACTGTGCCTCTGACACTGACTGTCGCAAACACAGTAACTGGAACAGGTACAACAGCAGAACTCCAAATACGCCGTCTGTTATGGGAAGCGCTGTCAGCCCCGTTTCTCCTGCCCAGGTGCCGCACAACAACAGTTTGACATTACCTAGACGTCACAAAATCCCAGACTGGTTTGGGTGGGAAGGGACCTTTACAGGCCACCCAGTCCAACCCGCTGCAAGGGGGGCTAACACTCAGTTCTGAGCGGGCGCAGGCTCCGCGTCGGGCGGCCGTACGCCAGACACCGCACAAACCCCCGCTCCGGCAGCAGCAGCTCTCCCCGCAGGCTCAACGGCTGCTCTTCAACTGCAGACCCCTTCCAGAAAACCCTGCTGTCGGAAGCAATGTTTCTTCCCAATTAGCTTCCACGCCGTTAAGAAAATGCGAATACAGCGCGCCTCTCTGGGACTGGGTAACTCACCCCCGGGACCGCTCGGTGCTTTGTGACCTCAGGTGACGCAGGAAGCTGAAGCGGCAACGCCAGTGTTAAACTCTACACGCACATGGACCAAAGGGCTGATTCTATGTGTTCCTGTGCTAAAAAAGTCAGGAGTGAATTTATGTGTTTTTCTGTCTGGAACATAGGGTACAATGTCTTCCCAAGTTCATTTTTTTCATCTGATATCTCTGCTTTATCACACCCAACCTCTCGCTCTCCCCTCTGATCTGGCTTTTGCATTTCCTCTCCTGTTCGGTTCCTATTTTTTTCTTAATTCCTCCTATAAATAAAAACTGAAGAACTGGCAGGGAACAGCCACAGTGGCAGAAAGTCAGGTTCTTATCTGCCTTGATGGAGGCAGATCAGAACAGTTTCCAGTTCTAATATGTTAAATTGGAAAGAAAAAAAGCAGCTTTAAAAATCTATATTAAAGCTTTTATCCAATTAATATTTCATTACTGATGCATGGGAGAGCCTAGTCACTCCCTGATTGTTCAGTTTTAAATTCTTACTCTTTAATAAGAAATCTTTGTAAGCTGCTAATTAGAAAAATAATTCAAGGAAATGTTTTTTCCTCGATTGGATTGTTCTTGTTATTGCTTTTTGCAGCGTGATGAACAAATGTTAAAAACACACCAGCTTCCTGGCAGTTGCTCCAACTGGAGCAGAGCTTTTTAACTGGCAATTTACCCGAGATTATCAAGCAGTTAACAAATAGAAAACAGTCTTTGCTCTTTTATTAAAAATCTGACAAATACATTTTGGATAATGAACCTGGAGGGGAAAGCGGGATGCCGGCTCCCGTCCATGCCGGAGCACTGCCCTCTCTGGCCTGGTGCCTGCGGGTACCGGTCCCCGGAGCCAGGGATGCCGGGCAGCTGCCCCAGCACTCACCCAGGCAAGCAGCGAACCAGAGGTTCACATCGTGGAAACATCCACTTTATCGTCTTGCTACACTCAATTCATTAGTAACTTGTTCTCCCCAAATGTAACGAACTGCATCTCCAGGTTTACAGAGTATTTTCCAAGACCCGGAGGTGCCACGCCTGACCTCACGTTCTCACAGGAGTGCAGGAAGCACAGGGAAACACCTTCACTGAAGGCACTTCCCCAGGCACGCTGCCTGAGTGAGGGGCAGGGACCCTCCGAACCGCGCGAGGGGCTGCAGAACCGTCCCGCAGCTGGCACGGCGGCGAGGCCGCCCCTCAGACCCTCGCCTTCAGCCGGGGCCCCGCGGAGCCCTGCACAACGGCCACGTCTGCTCGTCAGCCCAGCGCTCCTCACAGCTGAACTTAGGCCGACCGCCGGGTTTTCTCTCAGCAAAAAGCAAAGTCCCTCCTGAGCCAAGGCCCGCCAGCCCCGCTCACCCAGCGCCCCGGCTCGCGCAGCCAAATTGCTCTACAGGGCGGTACGCTGCGGTCCTGGAAGAAACAAAGGAGTCCTTTAAAGAGGGAGATGGCAAACCAGGAGAGGGAATATTGGCGCGCAGCTGCTGAGCTGTCTCTGTGACTAGGTCCATCACTTGCATTTGTAACGCCAAGGGATTTTCCCGGGAATGGTTCCCTATGTGCCGTGCCAGGAAGGCTCCACTGCACCTCAGAGTTGGCCAGACAAACACATGGGGACGAGATGTTCACACACATTGATTCCTACTGTCAATATTTAGTGTTGAGGGGTCAATCACCAGCGCGTGGCCTGTCTGTGCTGTTTCTCCAGGAGCAACAAGTCCTCTGTATCTCTGCAGATCAGACACTTCCCATTCAATAGTTAATTACGGGCGCGAGTACCCAATTTACTCCAGCCAGCTTGGAAGAAAAACACGGAACTGATGCGGTTTAAGTAAGATTAATGTGGGGCTGCCCACCAGCTACCTCCGCAGACACATACAGAAGCAAGAAGTTCTCTGGTAACGGGCTCCAAGAGATGAAATCAGTGCCTGCCCTCTAAACGTCCTCCGCTACCGTCCTCCCCGGGGAAACCGGGGCTGTGTGCACCAGCTCACCTCACCAGCGGGAAGGGGAGTTAGGAGAACCTCGTACAACACATTGAAGACATAATGCTGAAGGAGAACCCCAGCCTGCTGGGTCTCTCGTGACTATTCCGCGTGGTCCAAGTGACGATGCTGCTCCCGGCCACTGCGCTCCACCACTGCTGCCAATGCAACGGCAGCACCTGGAGAGCCACAAGCACTCCTTTTGTTGTGAACGCTAAAAATAAATGATCCCAGTCTCGATGACAGCCAGAGACCGCGGATTGCTCAGCACTGCAAGAGGCAGCCTAAGGAAAACACAACTCCTCACATGAAGCAACCGTGCATCGCCAGGCGTGCCGGCCTACTGCCTGCAGACACGTATTGATTGTAAAATTCAGTTATAAATTGTAAAGACGAAGCATGCGCTTATAAAAGAATTGTATTTACAGTACATTAACAAGATCAGCCTGGGCAATCCCAGAGTCCGTGTGCTCCAGCCTGCCTCCAGCTCCCTGGAAAGGTGCGGGAACCAGACCATGCGAGGAAATCACCCATATGCTGGGAATATTCTTCGCACGGATAATTATCAGTCACTATCCAGGCTACACTAAAGCTCTCCAGTGTGCCATAAAATAAGTTTTGCAGTCTTAGTCCCCTCAAGACCTCCTGTATTCCTCAACACTCCGCTGGAAGTCTTCCACAAACATCATTTAACAATTGCTTGCACGTTGGAAAATATTTCTCTCACAAGTAATTCCACTGTTGGACCTCTGCCCCGCACAGCTCCGGCACGGCGCTGAGCCCAGGCACCCACCAGGTCCCTGCCTGCTCCAGAGACAGCAGTCCTGTTCCACACCGCCGACAAGACCTTTGCTCATCTTTTGTACCGGCATCCACCGTTTTTTCCCATCTCACAATACTACTTTTTTTCTTGGTCTGGATTAATTTCCCAGTCCTTTAACTTCATAACGCTATTTGGAATCGTTATTCTGGGTCATTTTGGGTTCATTTGATGATCATCTAATCTCAGATTGCCTAGGCAGGCCACACAGCTCGTATGTTGTCTCCACTGCCCTTCCCTAGTAAGTCCAGGACTGTACGGTCCAACAGGCTCATTTATAAGTTTCCTGGCAAACTCAAACTTTGCTGATTTCCTTGTGCATCGATTTATCAGAAGTTTGCAATTTACTGAATCCTCCTCTTTTTAGGTATAATTAAACTTGGACTGGATCTTCCCTACAGTCAAAGCAAATGGATGTCTCCGAGTTAATGCTTTTGCTGTTTTTAATTAACTGCCTGACAAAGTTCAGTTTGTTAACAGCAGTGTTCATCAATACACGTGTGCATCACCCAACCAACTGCAGCAGCAGCAAACCCGTCTGTTTCAGGTACAGTTCAAAACCTGTTGTTTCCACTTCACTCCATTTCTAATGTTTTGAGCTTCTCAAATGCACCATTGAAATTTGGCTACTAAAGCAGGAAAACAACGCTGTTTCACTGACCCGACGGTCATTCTGCAGCTCACCCATGTCCTGTGCATTAACCTCCGCAGCCACGCGCAGGAACACGCTCTGATCTTAGCCACGACACTTCAAACCCAAGATTAAATGCACCGATGATCGCGTAAACCAATACCATTGGGAGCACAATTTGATTACCTGCAGCGCGCAGATAATAAAGTATGTCTGCTTTCATAAGCCCCTGTTGTGGGACGTGGCATTAGCAAGACTCCAGGTGAGACAAAATAATTCATACAGGACACAAAACGCTGCAGGATTCATCAGTTACTGTAGTATAACCAGGTTTTAGGCAAGAAAGATGCATCAACAGAAAGACATGAATTAATTCTTTTTCTAACCATAGTTGCCTAATTCCTTGTTGTTGAAGATCACTGAAGCCAAAGACAAGTGACGGGGAAGGGAGGTAACCAGGGGCTATGGCAAGAGACGCCTTTCTGGCGAGATGTGTAAATTATCCAAAGCAGCTCGCAGGGTGCCAACCCACAGGACGGGAGAGCTGACACGGGCGATGGGAGCGGTGTCAGCGGCAGAGCGACTCCAGCGCGGGGCTGAAGCCTCCACGCACGCCGTGGGGGGCGAATTTAGCACTAGAGGTGTGGGTTTCATATTCCAGTGAGAGAGTTCACTTTGAGGACACCAGTTACTGGAATTTTGTTGACCATTCACAACCTACATCGATGTCATGCACCTGCAAGGATATACATCTCTTTAGTTTAATAAATGTTCTCGTGCTCCAGGTCGCTCCTTATCTGCTTGGGCTTCTCCAGCAGGTCTGCTCTTCCTGAGCCTCTCTTGGAGTTTCTTTGTTCCGGCAGATTTACGGCATCATCCCGCTCTGTCAGGGCCATTGCTGCCATGTTACTCTCTGCTTATCTTGGTTCTCCCTTTCCCATGCAGATCCTTGCTTACTTCATGCTCCTTTGACCACTATCCAGCTTTCAGCACCTTTTGGGGCAAGATGTTTCTTTTTTATCAGTCTCTTCAAGGGCATCGTGGTTAGCAGGGTATGCATCGTTTGTACAAAGTAACTTGGCTCACTCAAGGCTTGCTCACAAAGCACTAATTGTCCTTGCATAACGGAAAATGTCATAAAAACTCATTCATGTAAATTCATAAAAACTGCATTCATGGATGTCAGTGCCACCACGCAGGCTGACAGCGTGCAAGGGACACCACGTACCCCTGCCATCGGCCACCTCTCCCGAACAAATGAAATTACCACTGTAAAATGAATTGCCACTGTGCTATGCCAGGGCAAGAGCAGCACGTCACCGGGGATGTCTCCAGCACAAAAGGAGAATCCCTCCACACACCCCATCGCCAGTTTTCAAGCCCGACTCATTAATGTGCCTGTCTTTGCAATAAACTGCCTCGCTTTCCCTTCACACACCCAGGAGCTAACGGAAATGCAAACCAAACACTAACTCCTCCTGGAAGGTTTAAACGCCTGCACCTCTCCTAGGCTGAACCCAGAGAGAGAAAAGAAATTGCTGCAGGAAGACGCAGTCTTTGTGACAAGACCATCTCAACCACGGTGTGCTAACCGCGACACCAGTTACTAGGTGTAACATTTCAAAGCCCCTTTAAATAGCGCTGTAACTTATCAAGATATTTAAAGAGACTGCCCTGTAAGAGAACGTTACTATGGGAGTTCCTAAGAGCACCCAGCCAACCCACACCAGACGCCCGACCAACAACAAGCAAGGGTATCTGCATTACTCTGGAAATACTCCAGAAATCTAACAGCAACTCTTGAGATTTCTTTTTCCCCAAACTCTAAATCAGCTGCACTATCTAATGTACTATAGGATTAAAGGAAATAGTGTTCCAGATTTATAGACTCTCTGAAATTATTTCTGGCAAATATCAAAATAAAGGTTTCTCACAAAAATAAAATTAAAAAAAAAGTTTCTTTCCCAGGGAAAACTACATTTCAATAAATACAACTGGAGACAGGTGCTCGGGCAGAGGGCAGGGGGGAGATACAAATTTTCCAGGTTTAAATAAAAACTTATTTATTTTTAATGGAATTTAAAGATTATTTAAAGCCAAAACCAGGGGTTTCCTGACCAGACCTATTCCCAAGCCAGTGATAATTGCCATCCTGACACTAGATTGAAAATAAGCCGTCTCCACAAGGGTCAGCTGGACAGCTAGCGAAGCGTTCTGGGTGAAGGAAAATGCTGCTGCCTGCAGATCAAGCGGGGAAAAAACAAAAGACAAGTTCCCCACTCTGAGCAAATGAGGTGAATGATATACGTGGGCATAACCGGTGAACAGGGTAAGGAATGAGAAGTGCTTCTGCAGTAGGTCGCTGGCCACAAACACCCTCTTGGGTTCATTACGCAGCACGGCTGTGGGACAGGAGGAGGTGGAGGCGGAGGGATGCAGAGAGGCCAGCCCCAGGCAGGAGGGCACAGACACCAGGAGTCAGACCAACCGGAGGCAATTCCTGGCTCCGCCAAACGGTCAGACCTGACCTTGGTGGGGACTTGGCTCCCCTCTACAGCATGAGCCAGAAGCGCTTCTTCCACATTGAGCCAGAAGATGAAAACAGAGATGACTGGAGGCAGAGACATCAGAGAGAGACAATGTTATCAGTGGAACAGCTCTCAGTACTTTTATTATTGCTTTGATTTCATATCGACATTGGAAGGGTTATGCTTTGAAGCGCAGCTTCTCCAGACAGCGTTCAGTATATTATGGCAATCTTCATTTTAACGTCTCCATAAGAGAAAATCTCTTCACAACTGGCTGAATAACATTACTCAAAACCACTGCAAATGAGAGTTCAAAGACAACTTCCAACACGAACCGGGGCGATCCAAGCGCCATCACCTGGAAGGCACTGCCCGGAGCTGCCAGCCAGAACTGATTTATGCACGCAGAACACACCAGTGTGCTGCGGTGATGAGCCGCCCTCATTCACTACACACAGTGAAAAAAGGAAACATGAGAAGTGTCAAGAAGGAAAAAAGGAATATGAATGGTAGATGTCCTAGGGAATTTTTTTTTTTTCAACCCAACCATGCCGTCTGTCTTCTCTGGCATACCTTTTGGTCATGTAGTTATAAATCCATCACTCGTTCCTCTGGATTAGCAGATAGCAATTACACATTCATACACATTCTTACGGAGTATAAAAATGAATCCTTAACCTCTAACTTGTGATGGAGCATTTCCATACAAAACACTTCTCCTTGATTGGTATTCTACCCACCGACTCGGAGGGTGTGAATACTTGAAAAAGGGTTCAGAGACACTTCCCTGTGTTTTACACATTTTTCACTTCAAAGAAAGATGAAAAACCACAACCTAGAGAAGCCGGTCCATTATGATAAATCTCCATAATGTTGTAGTCATTAAAAAAAAATCCTACTTGTTCCTATTTTCATTCATGTGTAGGAGCTGTTTCTAAGAGACCCCAAAATTTGAAATAGTTTTTATTAGAAAACGCAGTCAGTAGGAGTCTGGTATAATAAGGAACAATAGTGCCACCAAGAGGCTACGTATTGAAGATGGAGGGATCAAGGTTTCTTTAATTAATGATTTTGATGGAAAGCCATAGAAAGCCAAATATAGCGCTTTCAATTAAGGTCATTCATGTCATTTTTCCCCAGTTTCTAGAAGGCTATGTATCTGTTACTTATGTTTTTAAGCACCATAAGGCTGAAAAAAGAGTAAAAATTTGAAATTGTTTGAAAAGTCTTTCCCTTTTCAAACATTTTCTCTTTCCTCAAACAGAAAGGCACTGCATGTCAAGAGTTTACAAACAATGAGTCTACAAACAAGAGTTTATGAACAATGCTGTTCTAGTACTACTTTCCTGCTTTTGAGTGGGGAAGATCCTGAGCCTTGACAAGTCTGGAAGAGTCCGAATCAAAGACTTTGTCACACTCAAAGACATGATGTGGCAGTAGCTCAAAATAATTCAAGAGTACAGTGGAATCTAAACCACTGCTTGCTTCTGTCCTGATTTTTTAACAAGTGCACTGACAATAAGTAATTGTAGGCAAACACCTAAAATGCACGGATTCATTAGTGTCAGGCAATGTTTTACTGTACACCCTGTTATACCCCACGCAAAGCATTTATTCTGCCGGTTTGAACAAGTTCAACTTACTAATGGCGAGGAGCACTCCACAGAGGACCCAAAAACCCTTGAGGGCCAGCAGCCAAGGACCAGCTCCAGCAGATGCCATTTCCCTGCTGCAGTGGTAGCTGCAGGGCAGCAGAGAGCACCACTGCGCGCAGAACACAGCTCCACGCTCCCATCAGTTGTACGGGCACTTACAACTAGAAAGCACATAGGCGGAGTAGCAAACGTGACAAATCACCTTCCACTTCTACAAGAAGAGCTAACAACATGCAATAGTTTAGCACCAAACAGTATCAACTATGCCACATAAATATATATATATATTTGCAACACATTAAAAGGTACTACTTGAGGGAAACACTGTCTATTTGAATATTCCATAGCCTAAGGGCTAAACTTCTCACAGGACCTTTATTTAGAATTACCCTAATGTTTGCCTCCAGAGAAAACAGGAGGAGCCGCTTGGGCACAGGAAGCTTTGCTTTGGGAAGTCAAGAGATCACAGCCAAGTGGACAAAGTCAGTAACACATTAAAAATAAAGTACAGCACTTCACAGAAGAAAAAAAAAAAAGTTTTTTAAACACCGCATGAGTTTTAACTTTGCTGGATGGATAACAGCATATTTGTATGAGTTTGTAATGGCAGACTGCTAGCTGTTTCAAAAGAAATCAAAATCCAATCCTTATCACTTCAATCAATATTTTAAACTATATGGTCACAGCTGTAGATAATACCTTGTGCTAGCTTTCCAAACCACAGTGGTTAGCCAAATTTCCCTTATCAGTGCAAACATAGAACCTGTGAACGACACATCATTCCCGCTGACAATGTTCTTGCCACTGTGCAGTGAAAGATAAGATTCAAAACCGTGCTGTTCATAATTTATTTAGCCTAAACAGTAGTAAATTGATACAAACTACCCGAGCAACGCTGCGAATGAGGAGGAATCTATTAGCATTACATCCTAATTCCCAGCAGCCAGCTTCATTTTCTGTCTGATTGCACAAAAGTGTTGGGACGCAGCATCTATCCACGTTACTGCCAGTTTACACGGCAGTTTGAATACAGCTCCCATAGCCTAAATCCTCAGGACAAGGACAAACATAAATCTCCATAACCCAGTAATTGAAAGAGCCAGGATGAGAGCGAAGCGCCCGCAGCAGAATGGGTAAGGTCACAACGCTCAGCAGAGAAGCAGGAACTCCAGGTCACCTCAGCCCTCCACAGCAATAATCAGCAAATCCACAACCAGTCAATAACTCCTCACCACCCCACAGCCTGGCCCCGTTAGATCTCACCCCGGCCCCCTTGGGTAGTTGCCTAATCCTGAACATCCTGGCCTCTCCGCGGTCTCATCCATCCTGTTGTCCCCGGCAATCTCTTGGGCTACTTCAAACTGCTGATGCACTGACAGGCGATTTGTTCCCCAGCTCCGCCACCTCCACATCTCAGCACGCTTCTGCTGACACTTAACACAAAGGCCACGGACTGGGGAGGAGCACAGAGACAGGAGATGCAACCCGCTCCCCAGAAGCTGCTAAGCCATTTCCAGGCAGGCAGCTTCAGAAAGAGACACCAAACTCATGCAGTTCCTCAGCAACAAGCAGCTCTCAGCAGTCAAGGTGCAGGCGGCAGCTGTTTCAACCCCATCAGTTTGCCTCTCTAACAGGAGCGGCGATTTACTTTGGATTTCGCAGGCAGGAATAACAGCACTCTAGAAACCGATCGCATTGCCGTGACTGTTTCTGCTAGTTATCCATACAAGAACTTCTTCCCTAGGTCAGCACCTATCGAGAAATGCATTGTGTGGCTTCATACTTCAGAATAAGTTTCCCTTCTCCGAATTTTAAGCAGCTCAATTTCCTATAAAAAAGGTCTGCCGTAAAGAGACTTTTGGACCAGGAGCTTATTAGCAAGCCCAACTCTCCCTACGGCTTCCCGCATCTTTAGAATCACTGGAGAGAACAACTTTGCTTTGATTAGAGGAAAAACACCTCCTTCAGTTTCTGTGAGAGTGCCTGAAACCTGATGCTGAATTTGGGAGGGGACCTCGTGCTTGTGCAAGACAAATAATTGAGAGGCTTACGCAGAATGGAGAAAAAGCAAAGACCAACTCCAAACTAAACTGCATCGACAGACATCGCTCAGGAACGTTGCTCAGGGCAGTGCTTTCAAGCACTCCATGAAAATGCATTTTTCCACAACATTTTAATTGAGATAATTTCACTGGCTGTTTATCACTGCTTCTCCCCATCCTCCCAGTATGGCCCTGGGCTCCCTCGCTCCCCTGTGGCCATGCGCTGGGCTGGAGCCCTCAAGAGGGATTTTGGGTTTTCTTGTGATGCTTCAGGAATTAGTATTTGTTACATGCCTAAGACAACAAAAGCTTTCAATGTAGAAGATGGTAAAAGAGAAGTACGATGCCTGGTGTTGACGTGCCGAAAGCAGGAGAACCTGTGAATGGGCCTGTGCGCTTTTATCTGAGCAGTAAACCAAGAGTCAAGATGGTTGGACAGGTCACCACCACAGCGAAGGCTCCAACAGCCCAGACACGAGAAGAGGAGAGCTCTGACAAAAACATCAACGTGAGGATAAGGAAGAAAGGTTAAACCTTAGAAAGACCGTACAGAAAGCAGTAAGGTTTAAAAGCACAAGCCGTATGCGTACGGCAGCACTGGAATAAGCTGAATGTGCAGGTAAAATGGTCCTTCTGGGCGACAGGAAAGGCAGACCAGCAAAGACACTGTACCTCACAACCCCTGCCACAGCAAACCTGCCCGAAGGCACCTTCCAGGTAACCAACCAGTGCTGGCAACGCAACTGAGCAAGAACCTCAACACTTTTTTTTAAATGGGTATGCCTTTGTTGGCAGCTTTTATGACACTGAAATGTAAATGAATCAATGCAAAAGGCTTCACTTTGGAATTTTGGCTTAAAAAACAGTTTAAAAGTAGAAACAACTTGCACTACTAATAAAACTTGTATTCTTATACAACTAGAATATTCCATTTCAATCAGTAATCCTCAACTGGGAAGTGGCTGTAAACACTTTATAAGCTTGTGCTAAGAATATGGGGTAGTCCAAATAATTGAAACAAATATTTAGCAAATGCCTGCATTCCTTTTCTTCAGACCGCTGTTTGCCCTGGCTCCCTTCCCGGTACAAGCCCATATTTAGCAGCTCGTGCTGTCCTGCCGAGAACGCAGCCACAGCGTCACCCAGCACTGGAGGACAGAAGCTAACGGCCCTTTCTTTAGCCAACCAGTTTGAGCAGAAACACCTAGCCAACAATACCAGCAGCCAACGCACAAGAGCATCTCCTACGGTGACAGCTCTCCAGTTTTGCTGAGATTTTCTGGGATGTCACATGTTCTGGCAGACGGACATTTAAGGGCTTCTGGTGCGCAGCTAAGAATGAAGTGCTCGTCTCTCGAGCTGGGGTAAGGTTTCTGACTGCTGTTCCTCTTCCGATGCCTGGAGCACAGTGACGTTGCTACGATACCCCGGAAATACAGACTCACCGTGGTTAGAGCCCAGAACCGGTTTAGAGGCTTGCAAGTGTATTTCTTGCCACGTTTTACAAGTTAAATTGTAACTATCATAAGCACTAACATTCATTTTCTCTTTTTTCAATAGGAACTTACGTTTAACATTCTGGAAGATCTGGAACATAGGTGTGAAGTTCAAATTGGTGCATGGTTGGCATGTGTATTTTGAATAACAGGGACTCCTGAGGGCTACACGAGCTGACCCGAGCCCCCTGGCACCAGTGGAGAGCACTGATAACTTCAGCTGCTGTTGAAGCAGCCGGGTACAGGGACAGCAGCCCTCTGTGGGGCATCAGGCTTGCCCACTGTTTTCCACAGCCCGGAGCACAAAAGCACTCTCAATGCACAGCTCTTGGCATTACACTGAGCTGCACGCTGTCACACAGCCTGCCTTTCCGGCAGGAACAGCCTTGTCTCCACTTAACATTCCAGAAGTGGCATAGTGCTGCAATAAAACTATCCAAAATACACAGGGCAACTTCCACGGCTTTGGAATTTACTCCTCTTTGCACACCACTACTGCTAATGGATGCACAGGACAGACAGATTTCAGATAGAATTTTACAATCATTTAAAATGTCACGATATGGAGCCTGTAGTAAAATGCATATTCTGTTACCAATATCCACCAACATCTCAAATACTCTTTCTGAGGCTTCCAACCAGACTCAGCTCTAGCATATGTTAGTGCTACTTATTTCTACACTGAATTTCATCCATTATTTCACTACAGCTTAAACATTCTTATGTTATTTTCAATATACTTTTAATTCTTACTGAAGAGTCGACCAATTTAAAGAGGATGATCCGTCTGGAAGCCAACCAAACTTAAAATCACCCTGCTGGAAAAATAGTAGGCAGTACACTCATCTGGCTGTGAAAAGGTTTCAATATTTCATTTAGTCCCATCTCTCCTGGGAAAAAAAAACAAAACAAAACAAAACAAACAGATTGTTGAAGAGTTTCACTTAACACTTTTCCCAAATCAAAGCCTCATGAGCAGACAGCCCCAAGGGTTTATTACAGCACTGCTGCTAGAACATGCATTTCTTGCAGTAGCTAACAATGAACATAGAAGGGCTTGTTAATCATGTTTATTTTTAGGTCATTAATTTGGTCCTTATGGTCCTCTGATCTTTTGACCCTCCTGAAATCAAACACTACAATCAGCATAATAAGAGGTGAAAAAAAAATAGTCTTTATTCAAGCCTTCTTTATTTCAAAATAGAAAAGCTGCATCAAGAAAAAGAATGTCATTTCCTACATTTATGTATATCACCACACACAGCTCTTAAGTGCTTCTCTTGCCTGTTCCAGTGACCAAATAAGTAGGTGTTTTCCTAACTCGAGTGTTTACAGTAGAACTCAAATATTTTCTTTTCAAAGAGAAGTGTTTCTTTTTCTTTTTATCCCTCCTTAAGCATCCACATCAGTTTCATGCAGGAAGAAATACTTCAGAGTTGAATAAGTGCTACACTGTGCTTAATTTGCTATACAGTTAACACGTAGGTAATGACTGACTTCTTAAAGTCAAAGGAGTGGAGTATCTGCAGCCACACCTAGCTAAAGAAGTGACTCATAACTTCGTTGTGACAGGTTTATAACTTTCTTTCTCCAGTGGAAAATGCACAAGTTGCAATTAAAATCTGGGTGAGGCTGGACAAACCCCAAAACGTTTGGAATTATTCTGAAGTTTTAATTGAAGTTGCACAGAGTGGAGCAGCTGCGGCTGGGTGGGAACAAGGCTTTGACATTTAGCAAAGTGTCACAGAACAGAAATCTTGCTATCACAGATATGATTCATTCACTTCTGTGCCTGACATCCGTCTTCTTCAACTTGTGAAATCAAGAGAATTTCTACTTTCATCTGAGAGAAGCAGAGGGATGAGCAATTCCATTCAAACCAAATAATACAAGTTCCTTTCAAAGGTAACTTCAAAATGAGGATATTAGCAAGATGTTCAGAGTTCATCCGCTGCATAGGTCTTCAAATAGCGTAAAGGGCCACCTCTAGATGTACAGCACATCACAGAGAAGCGACACCGACTATCCCCCAAACAAAGTCTATTTAGATAAGAGACCACCACGAGCCCAGGGCAGCTAGCTCCTAAGCCACTAGTAGGAAACACAGCCAGTGGGGTTTTTAGTTTTTTCATTACATTAACAAGATTGCAAATATTTGTCTCCCATTTTAAACTGAAAGACTGTAACGACACACCCAGTTCCTTTCGATAGCCGTTCCAGCTGAGAAAGAAATGGAGAGCACCTCTGCGCGTCTGGAACCACGACGAAGAAGCCCTGAAGCAAAATGGCAGGGACTGGCTCTGCACAGGACAAAGCAGAGAACCACTTATGTCAAAGGAAATAATAACCTTAGAGCTAACTGAGGCAAATCTAATTTGAAACCAGACAGAATTCCTAGCTTTCATGCAAATAAACCACACAACCCTCAGGAGTGCTGAGTAACAAGGAAAACTGTGCAGGGGAAGGGAGGTCTTTTAAGGACTTTACCTGGCGGCGGGGAAAGCACACACAGGAAACAGCGTCTAGGGTTTGCTGGCACTTTCCTACTTTGATAGAAGAAAACTGAAGTGCAGAAACAGATTTACATCCTCACAGAATATATGATTGGAACTCATCCTAGAACTAAAAATTAAGGGCGGACCCGATCAAAGCAGTTACAACCCCATTACATTCAAACAGAGCACACCCGCGGCCATACTTCACGTCCTCTATGTTTTAAAATTGTTTCTATGAACTAAATCAACCAGAAGAAAGACTGCAAACAGATGCAAACCCACATGGAATTGTTGTAGGAATATTTTGCTAAATGTCCCAGTGATCCACCACTGAGGAAGTAACCCACCTTCAAGCAGAACCAAAAGCAACCCATTGCCACCAGCCACGCTACTTCTGTAAAGGTACTATGGGCAGGAGACAGGAAAGAGGATCTAGGAGGAAGACTTCATTTTGGAAGAAAAAAGCGGAAAAATATGGCTTGTGCAATAGCATTCTCTGAAGAGCCCCAGTACTGGAGCAATCGGGGCAAAAGGCAGAGTTTTGACACCTGCTGACGGTGGTACCTGGAGAAACGGAGTCATTCAGCCTTCAGACAGGCGTTTCAGCTGCCTAGGCACCATCACAGACTGCGGAATGAAGACAAACAGTGGAAGGCTTCAACGCAGGAGAAAAAACATGCCAGAAGGAACGAGCGGGGCATGCTGGTGGCGGTGTAGTGCTACAGCTAACACAGAATAAAATTAAATAAAGAAGCCAACTACCAACCACGAGTGCGCGTGGACTGAAATGACAAGCCAAAATACGAAGGACACAGGATTGATCGAAATTACTGCCTGTCTGCCAGGATGGCAAAGCGGACTGCAACATACTGAAGGGTACCTGAGAGGAGAAAAGGGCAGGAAAGGTAAAGGTGAAGACACCCTTAATTTTTGCAGTCTACGCAGACTGGGCCATAAAGGCCAAACCAGGAGGTAATCTCCAAACTTCATCTCGGCTACTACTACCTGCTGTTCTACAGAACAGCGACTTACTGCACAAAATGAGATGCAATCTCTGCCTTGGTTCCGAGTAACACGCAAAACCATTTTCAAACCCACACCAGTGTAAGTTAATAGACAACTCTTGTGGCTCCTCAACCAGGGTATGCTTGGTTCCCAAGATCCTCTCTCAGTAGCCACATTTTTGACATAACTAAAAAAGTGTTTTCTATAGAAATGTTCACGGAGTGCTGAAGTTTTTGTTTCGCTCAAGATCTTTTCTTATAATGCCAGAGAGCAATTACTGGATCACAGCATGAAAAACACAATAGAACAGACATTTTCTTCAGTCAGGAGGTGATTCAGCTATCAAAGAAGTTTCTTTTGTTTCTATTTTAGGGAAAAAAAAAAAAAAAATCACTGCTTTCAGATGTCTTCAGCTGACGTTCCCAAGGTATATCATGATGACTGTCAGCTGCAGCGAAAGTCTCTGTAGTTCTCTCCTTCTCACACTCCTTCCTCTCTAAACAACCATGTGAAACGCCTGACAGTACTACTGGAAGGGAAGCAGGACAAGAAATTGTGACTAACTAGGGCACACTCTGCCTTTGCAGCTGTAAACGGACAGCAAAGCAGATGTCATCATCCCTTCCGTTCCCTCATACAGAAGCTATCCATGCCATACAAATGAAATGTGCGGCAGCAGCCAAACTAGCGCTAGGAAAAAAGGTTGTGCTGATTCTTCCTGGAAGAGCTCCCCTCGCCGGTGCCGTGGATCAGCGGGGGCCAGGCTGGCGGAGGCGGCTGCAATGCGTCACAGGGATTTCTGCACGGGACTCGCAGTCTGGTGGCAGCCAGGGAGGTGACAGTGCTGCCTGGAAGACTGCCATTTTGGGAGAGCAGGAAGCCGAGAGAAAAGCTGAACTGCAAGTTTTAGGACACTAGGCTGGACATGAAGAAAGGGACTGGCTTTTCTGAGGAGCCTGGATACAGGACTCTTTGGTGCAGAAAAATGGAGTCTAAATGACAATATTCCAGGGAGAGTGGGGTCTGCAGCTCACAGCTTTGGGACAGGTCTGAGAGCAGGCATCCACGTCCGAGGGGGCAGGAGGCAAGGACAACTAGGGCAGCAAACCGCCACAGTTAAACCAAGACCAGTCCAAGGCTGAGGACTGAAATCCAGAATGCCTGCATACCATACTGATAAACACAGTGTAAAAAAATACAGGTAATAAGATTAAATACAGGGCGAATAACTTACCATACCAACTTCTAAACTGCAGATTTTCTCTTAAGTTTGGAAGACTGACAAAAATTCCATGGGAAAAAAAGCTGTTGCTCTTCCCACCTAAGAATAATCAGATGTTTTTATGTCAATTAGTACGTGATATCTATCTATTGGTGAAATCTGATTCAGTATGCCAACCAGTTGTACTTCACCCTCTGATAAACACTATTCCTATGGCTTGCACTACGTTTTTTGAAAGCACACGTTCAGCATGCTTTGTTTTCAAAGCAATAGGAGTGAAAGACCGTTACCAAACCACCAGCAGAGTTCAGGGCTTTGTTTAATCACAAACAGATAATGGGAAATATGATGAGAAACAACTGCTCATGAGTTGGCAACATTTCACACAGCATATGTCAGGGGGCACGAAGCAGCTGGCTGGGCAAGATACTATTTCAAGAGAACATTTGGGAACATCGCTGTCAGTAGCTTTTCTTGCTAAGTGTGGCAAGAGCGAAGCGTCGCTTTCTTCCAAGCGCAACTCCTAAACACGTGACGCTAAGCCACTAAACTGGAAACAGCCACTGCAAACACTCTGTGCTTTAATTCTAAGAATTACACACAAGCGTTGTACCCATCCCCATCCCACTGCTTGTGGAGCAGCCTCTTCCCTCGGGACCTACCACACACAGATAGCTGGGTTGGGGAAACTTTCCCAGCAATTCAATACAAGTCACCCACACAAACTTCCAGGTAGAAGCAAGTGAGCAGAGGAACACTTTAACAAAGTGCCACACAAGTGCCAGACAACTGTAAACATGTTTATAAACCACAAAACACCCAAGAGATCACAGTGGGATGCATCTTCTTCTATCAACACATTCTTCTGAATTCGAGTTCCAAACTTTGGAAAGCTTGTAAAAAGTAACTAGTTCCTTCATATTCATTAACCTATTCTTTGAATATAATCAATGAGAAGTGTGCTCTACATGCAAATTTAGCTTTTTTTTTTAAAAAAAAAAAAGCACTTCACAAGAATATAACACCACTTTTTAAAAGATCCTGCCCATAAAAATCACATACATTAGGAAATGAACAAATACCTGTACCCACTTCAAGAGACTAACTTAACTAACAGCTACTTTAACTTCAGTTTTCCAATTAGCAAAATATCCTCAAAACAATTTACCTATGTCAACAACCCCTCGCAAAGATACAAAAATGCTAAGGTAAGAGTCAAGACTGAATGTGTATCGTAGACGTCAACTATGTTGAAGAGGAACCTCCAGAGGCCACCTGGCCCAAACCCTGCTCAAAGCAGGGTCACCTTCCACAGGCAGATGAGGCTGCTCACAGCCTCCGCCAGTTGAGTTAAGATCCCTACCAAGGACGGGACTTCCCTCACCTCTGGGCCGCTGGATCCAGCGTTACACCACTCCCTCCTTTCCTTATACCCAGTCTGAATTTCCCTTGCTGCAGCGTGCATCGATCGACTTTGGCTGTGCACCACTGAGCAGCCGCTGACCTCCACCCTCCCCACAGTCACTCCCTAGATGGCAGAAGACATCCCAAACACAGACACAAGAGATAGCCAACAGTTTTATTTATTTTTACAATTTTACCATCGCACACACAGCTCACCATCACCGCAACATGATACATGCATAAAAGCTGGTAAGAATACCAAGTTTCTGCTGATTTTTTATTTAACTTTTAAATGGGTGTTTCTTGTTAAAAAATTCCTAGAAGCTCAGGTCATAGACCTGATTCATGTCATCAAGATTTAAGCAGACTCAGGCCAACACAACAGTGTGACATAAAACCTCCTCTCGGTTCAGAAACAGAAAGAAGCCAGAGTTTACCTCAAGCTAAAATAAGACTTCAAGGCACAAGGCCTAGAGTGCAGTTGAGCTAAACCTATTCTGCTCATAGTATGCATAAATTTTTTTTTTTTTTATTTAAATGTTTCTGTCACTAATACAAAGCAATAAAACTCCTTCAAAAATAAAAACTCAAAGACTGAGTTCCTTTAAAAACCAAGATTAATAGCATTTGGATTTCCATTAGTGAAACACTCTTCATTTTTCAATACAGAAGTTTCAGGTATCCATAAAATTACGACACACGGATAACATTAATTTTATATACGGATATAGCCGGCCAATCACTATGGAGTGAATGTGCAAGTCAATCAAAAAATAAAACGGACAACTTTCAACAGACAAGTAGGAGTTTTGATAAGCACAGAACTTGCTCCACAAGTTCTCTCCGAAGAGCAGAGACTAGGTAACGAATAAAACACAACTAATACCCACTTACCTTAAAAGACTACTTTCCTAGACCTACAAAGGAGACACACCCAAAAGACTAAGCTGAAAATAATTTCATTTACATTCATAAATACATAATAGGCTACTTAAGGAATAAGCAACACAAATCAAGTAAGGAATTCACAAATGGACACAGACATCATACCAAAAAATTACATAAAGAAAACTGAAGTTGAATGCATTTCTATATCTAAGGTATCAGGAAGAGGCTGCAAGCTCAGAACTGAAATCACCTCTGAGAGGAAGCTTACCGAACTCGCTCAAGCGTCAGACTGAAGTCCTCCTGCAGAAAGGTCCCTAGGCATCTACAGGCGAACATCGGTTCAGTAAGAGATGAAGACTCCCTGCAGCGCACTTTATGAAGTGTTATTTATCGCTAACAAGACTCTTACTCTGTAAGGAAGAGGATATACTTGTTTGGTCATTTGCACTCAAGACCACAATTAACCATGTGTCTGTTCATCAACGACTTTGCTTTATTTCCTACACCCAACGCGCGTTACGAAACACACCTAACATTTAAGGCACAACAACATAGACCTGTTACCTTTCCAAGCACCCAGTGTTTCCCTGGAAGGGACAGGGGCTTTATAAAGTTCACATTATACCACCTTCTGAGGGACGTGAAGGTCAAAAATATATCAATGCAGGAGTTTTGGAAAAATACAAAATTAATTTTGATTTCTTTCTGCTCTCTGGGATTTAGGGGCAAAAATTGCACCTTCACAGCTTTCAGTGTGGATGCTGATGTAGAAAAAACCCAACCAGCATAAGAGGCCAAAGCTAAGCAGAGCATCAGTAACAGTCACAGCTTACAAGAGAGGAGCGTACATCCCCACAGCCCCCCAGACAGAGGCGCCAGGAAGGGATGCCACCCCAGCGCCAGCGCTCAGCCGCTCCGAAGCGCCAGGTTCACAATTACACTGTCTACGAGACACCAGCTGCACTTCCCACACCTTCACCGCTCTGTCACCACCTGGGCTCCACAAACCCAGCCAGCAGACACACCCCGCTGCCCCAACACGACTGTCCCTCGCAGGCTCCATGTCCCCAGAAAGCCCCCGGGCACGTCCTGACCCTCCAGGAGCCCCCGCTGCCAGGCCAGGCCTTCTGCGGCCCCCCCTCTGAACCGCCCCCGGGTCTGGCGCTGACTGAAGGAGCGAGCACGAAGCATGTTCGGCTTTTTAGGCAGCATCGCAATTAAAACATCCAGAGGAAAAGAAATAAAGAAATAAATAAATAGATGAATCCCAAGGCGTATCAACAGGGTTATTCCCAGAGCTGTCCCCCGGCGGGACGAGGCCGCCATGGCAGCCCCGGCCCGCCGCGCCCCTCAGCGCAAGGCTGCCTTCGTAGCGGTCGGTTCGGAGCCCCCCGCTCGCTCCCTCCCGTCCCTCCCTCCTCGCCGCCGCCGCCCGGGAAGCGCC
>JAAGAY010145605.1:0-11250 GCA_011801015.1 Ardeotis arabs | reverse complement strand
ATTTCTAGGGCAGTGGGAACCGCGTGGCCCATTTACCACCGTCTCTCGGCTGCTCTTCCCTGCCTTTTCAAACAAAAATCTTCCCTTCTCTCTTCCTCAGCACTTCCCGCGTGGTTGGGAAGGTCGGGAACGCTGCCGGGCTGTCCTCCGGCTCCAGCGCCCTTGCCGAGGCCGGTTGTGGGGAGCCTCCCGGGGCCCAGGGCAGCACCGGGGCTGCCCCTCGGTGCCACAGACGTGTTCTGCTTGATGCTGGCGCTGCCGAAACCCCTACGCAGCCCTCGGCCTCTCACATGCCCTCCTGCCACCCAGCACACGGCTCCCCAGGAATGTTGTTCTCCAGAAAAAGCAAATGCATGGTCAATTTGTCAAACCCACCTCGCGGCGTGACTGGTGCGGAGAGGAGCTGTTCCTCCACGTGCTCAGCCACGACACGAGCTGCTCGGGGACGCCAGGCAGGGCAGGGGGACGCGGCTCCCCTCTGGGAACCTGGAGCCCCAGCAGCACCATCTAAACTCTGCCCATTTCGTCCCGTTATCCTCGCAGAACCCTCCTGCGCCTTGAGACCTGGAGCGGGACACGAGCGATAAAATAATAATTTGCGCTACCTGCACGTCTCCCACGGGTACCGAGCGGATGAGCTGGGCTGGGCGAGAGGCTGCCCTGCACCCATGCACCCTCATCACCCGGGACCTCCAAAGCCCTGGCCCCTGCCCGCCGTGCTCTGATTGTGTTCGGCGAGTGTGTGCGTGCATCGCTAAGAATAGAAGATGTTGTCAAATATTTCAGCTTTAGAGGAGCCCCTTTCTGTTTGTGCGCTGCTCCCCGAGCGAGGCGGCGGAGCTTTGAATTTCACAGCTCCGCGGGGCTGAAGAGCCCTCAAGTGTGTAAATGAGCTGCGGCGACCTTACGAAGAACGTGCTCCCCTCCGGCACGTCCCTGCAGCTGCTTCCCCAGTTCGTGTTCTGGTTTCTCTCTTTGCAGCCTCGACTTCCCTCTCAAACTGTCCAGGGAAGATAAAAAGAGACAGTAAAACACGTCACTGGGAAGCACAGGGTGAAGCCTTGGCTGCTGATGGGACAGCCTCCCTGGCAGCACAGCCGTCCACGCCGTGGGAAGGTTTGGTGTTCCCCAAAGAGCATCCCAGCTCTGCCCAGCGCCCGCTGGAGAAGCGCAGCCCTGACCTGCAGCAAAACCCAAGCTACCGCGCGAGCCCGCTGCCTCCCATCCCTCCCTCCGTCCCGTGCCCTCGGCAGCGGCGATGTCCTGCCCGCACCATGCCACCACGCACGCCTGCCCCGGGGCTTGGCGGGAGCGCTGCCGCTCGCCGTCGCCTTCTCGTAATTAGCACATCTGAAAGATCGCTCCACTTTTCAAAAGAGGAAAATAGGATGCAGGAAATTCCCAGCCAGCTCAGCTGCATCACCGAGGAAAAGCGCTGTGACAATCACTGGAGCAGCAGCACCAAGCTGCTCAAAGGGAAGGAGCCTCGTCAGCAGGGCTCAGTGGGGACGGCTGAACGCTGCTCCATTCTGTTTTTGTGTTTTCTGCACCAAACTTGGAGGTACGCATCGCTGCAGCAGCGGTGTACACGGAGGTAGGGAGGGAAACTGGAAAAGCCAGCGGGATGCCCGTGGTGGCGGGCAGCAAGGAGACCTCCAGGTCCGTACGGAGCCTCTGTCAGCTCCCACCATGCACTCGCCTGCCCAGGGCTCCCCGAGAGCCGGGTGATGCCTGTGCCCCTCTCCAGGCGGGAAAGGCGGGGGCATCAAGGCTGCTCGGTGCTTTCGAGCACTCTCCGGTGAAGCGTTCCTGCGCCAAACAGCCCTGCCACGGCCACTCCCATCCCCGCAGTTCTCCTGAACGCTTCCCTCCCTGCTGGGGCACCCGCTGTCCTCGGCCACGCTGCCATGGGAAACCCTCCCTGCCTCCTCCGGGATTTCATCCTCCTCCCTAATCTTTGCTGTCCCCGTGAATCCGGCACCATCCCCTCTCCCTGCGGCGTTGCGGCAGGTGGATTCCCGCTTTCCCGCAGCCTGAGCGTTGCTTTCCCTGGCACATGGTGATGCCGGGGGCCGGCTCCCTTCCTCCATGTCTGCGCCGCTCCCCTCTCAGCCCGGTGCACGCCACCGCCGTGCGGGAGATGCTCGGTGCTTCTGGCCAGCGCGGCCCGCGGGACGGCGGCCAGCGAGCCGCAGCCGAGGAGCAGCACGGCTATCTTTAGCCCTGCGGCCGGCGGGCAGCACGCCGGGAAAGTGCCGTTATCTCTTCCCACCTCCTTGTCCTCAGCTGTGCCGGAGCTAATCTCCGCATGGCACCTTGAGCGGCGGAGCTGCCCCGCTCCGCGAGCACCCAGCGTCCTTTTGTTATTATTTCGGTTATCTCCGGCACAACTTCTCTGCCCACAAAGCGGCCGCTGTCATCTGCCACGCCGACGGAGGGAAGAGCTGCCCTCCCCGCCGCTGGCCACGCTGGCCCTGGGGACGGGCGCAGGCTGCTGGCTTTGAGCTGTCCTCAGCCATGTGCAAAATTGCTGCCCGTGCCCCAAAAATGAGGCCAGCCACCTCTGCCGGTGCGTGCCTGGGGATGTCCCGGGACAGCCGGCACACGGAGGGGCGCACAGCGTGGGGGCACCCACACCGTGCAGCACAGCTTGCCCACACTCAGCATCAAATACTCGTTTCTCCGCACAGATGCGATTTCTGTGATTTACGCACAGATGTGTGGTTTTTGTTTCACACCAGGACGTTTCCGAGACCTGCTGGCTCACCGAGCCTGACCGAGCGCACCGTCCGCCCCGCGCTGCCTCGGCGCTTTGCCTTCGAGCAACCGCTGCTCTCCAGAAAAGCGACCACAGCTCCGGTTTGAAATCTCCACGAGACAGCGCGTGTACCAATAATTACTGAGCGGCGCGCTCCTCTGCTTAATCACCAGTGACCATTTTTAGTAATAATTCCTGCGGGGCCGAGGACTGCAGGGAAACATCCGCTCCTGCCTGGCTCCCCTTCCCACCATCTGCCCCGGCTTCTCCCGGGCACGGGATGTACGGCAGCAGGCACATAAGGTCAGCGCATTTAGGGAAAAACACGGCCACTGAATTAGAGCAGCCGAGCCGGCGAGGAAATCCTAGCGCTAATCCCTGATCTTTCACTGACACACGGCAAAGCTCGGGCGAACCGGCTGCTTCCCTCCTCCCCAGCCACAGCTGGAAAACCGCGGATAATGCTGCATTACCTTCCCCGCAGGGCTGCTGCGATTAATAGCGGTGAAGAGCTTGGAAATCCTTCGGGAAAGGGAAGGGGGATGGCGGGGATTAATATCTGGCTAGATGGCCGCGGTCCCTGGGGACTCTGCCAGCACCATGCCCCATTTTTTTTATTCTTTGCTTTTTTTTTTTTTTCCTGGGATCTGGGTGTCGTTTAATCTTGTTTGGCAGCTATGGATTGTCTCCAGAACAATCGATGTTTGTGCATTTGTCTGGATTTGCGCAGGGATGAGCATCCCAGCACCAGCGGGAGCCTCGGGCGGAGCGTCCCCGCTCCGGCGAGGCGGTGAGAAAGCGGGCGGCCCGCGGGGACGCTCCGCCCGAGGCTCCCGCCGGCCGAGAACCAACTCTGCACCAAGGTTTTTAAAAATACGCACGCCTGCCGGGGAAAGGAACGGCAACGTGGCCAACGGAGGCAGAGTCAAATCCAAGCCAGAGCTGCGCGGATGAAGTTTTTCCCCCCCAAGTTATCAAAATTCACTAGAAAAAAAAATACAGACCTGCGTTTGTCAGAAGGAAAATACCGGAGTTTAGCAAGCTGCCAAGTTTTTTTGGTTTTAATTTTCCGCTGGCGTGCCGGAGGCAGCTGCTTTCTGCAGTTTCTCGGCATCCCAGCGAGTAAAACGCCCTGCGGCGGGAGCCAGCCCGGTGCCGGAGCCCTGTGCCCACGCTGGGGATTCTTCCCGCTGGCGCGGGATCAGGATCCCTCACATCGTCAGCGCCGCAGAGCGCAACCGAGTCACGCAAGAAATGGGTATTTAAAAAAAAACATATTAGACCTGAAGCGTGGATCGGTAGCTGACTCATAGAAATATGAAACTCACTTAAGGGAGGAATTAGAGCTATTAGAATAGAGCGGTAATTACTCAGGCGAGCAATGCCCTTCTGAACTCTCTAATGATTACACAAATTAGTGCATAAAATTATGGTAATAGCCCTACAACTGCTGCGTGGGGTTGGGAGGGGACGGGACCCTCTCGCGCCCGGGACCGAGGGCCAGGCGAGGCTGCAGCCCGTCCCGCGGCTCTGCCGGGGTGAGGAGCGCGCCGCGCGAGCGCGTACATCAGGCTCCGCAGTCTGACTCACTCATGTTCTCCAGGCGCGCGGGAGAGGGATTTTAGGGAACATTCCTTACCCGGGGAACTTCCCGGAGTCTCAGTTTTTTTCTTTACATTCAGCTGTTTGCAATAGCTTCAGCTGCAGCGCAGGACAAACTGCTCTTCGCTGTGCAGGTGCAGCGGGGATTATTTTGCGCTCAGCAGAGTGGACTCGTTACCAAAGCTGCAGCTATTTTTAGCCGATCTAGAAATGACTGTAATTTTGCGGTACAGCTAAAAACTATCTGCTGCTATCGGGAAAAAGAAATCTCAAGCCACGACCAACGCGAGCAGATCAATGAATGAGTCTGCTGTCTTAAGCAGAAGTTTCTGTTCAAAAAGAAAACCAAACCAAACAACAAAAAAAACCCAAACTGTGGTTTCTGGGAGAAACCACAGGTTTTCTCACCATTTCTGTTTCAGCGCTGACGTCAGGTTGATGAGGGACTCGGCTATCGGTGACGTCCCGTTACGAAGGACAGGTCCCTCCTTGGCGCTGCCCTTCCCACCCCGCTGGCAGCGCGGAGGCAGCCGCGCGCCGAGGGCAGGACAGAGGGGCCGCGCCACGCCGGGACGGACAACTGCCCTCGGTCGGGCCAACAAAGCAGCACTGTGGGAAGCGCAGGACATCTGAAATGGTGGATTCCCCGGACGGGAACGGCGCAGGGCTGCTTCAACGCTGCAGTTAGAAATGTGGTGACACGAGGGAGGTAACATCGCGGCCAAGAAACCCGCTCGCTTCCGTCCTTGGATGGGAAACATTTAGGAGAAGGGGTTAAGTTTGGTTGCCCCCTCCTCCTCAGCAAAGGAGTTTCCATCTTCCAATGACCACCCCTTTCCACTTCCTTCAGAGCCAACAGACCCTCGAAAACATTGAGTTTTGGGAAGAACAGGTTTATAAAAAAGCCACTTGGCGGCCTGGTTTGATCTGTTTAAATCCTAGAAAACTGTCCCGGAAGAAGCGCCGGCAGAGCAGCTAGCGTGGCCCGAGCGCTGCCTTCCAGCAGAACTTCCACTAATTTATGTAAGACATTAAAACAAATGGAAGCCATTTTCCCCCCCAGCCACAGCCGGGTGAGCGGATGACGCGCGAGGCCCGTGCCTGGAAGCCAGTGTTCCCGTGAGGGAAGCTACGCCGGCGCTGACTCACGTTCGTTTTCTCCCTCAGCCCAAGAAGGCAAAGCGGGGCAGCGCGGGGCTCCCCGGGCCGTGCCTGGCGGCAGCGACTGCTCCCACCACTCAGCTGACTGCCCGCAACCTCATTAACAAAGTTAACGAGCTCACAGAGACGCGGTGTAATTAAGAACAGAGTTATGTCAGAAGGCAGAGAATCCTCCACCTAACTTCTCCTAGCGCTATCCAACCTGGCTTGCGGCACATTCCTGAGGCGTTCATTTAATTCCTCTGTTTGCAAAGCCCATGACGTCAATCAGCAAACACGATATTCCCCCGCAGACGTCACGCTGGCTCTGCGGATGAGAACCAGAAACCAAAACCCAAGGCCCTTGGGGAAAGCCTTGGTTCGCCGGCGAAGCGGGCTGCCGACTCCATCAGCTGCCTGGCTGGCTGCTAACAATACGGTGACAGAAAAGATTTTTCAGGAAATAAAAGGTCCGGAGGCATGAAACGCACCAGAGCTGCGCAGCGCGAACACTTTTATTACAGATCTCCAAGCGCTTCGCAAACGCCGGCGCTGAGCAGCACCGGGAGGCACGCGCCGGCTGGCGCACCCCGCAGAACAACGGCATCGGGCCGGCGGCAGCGTGCGACGCCGGGGCAGGTGTGCGCCAGCGGGAACGCGGAGCAGCAGGTCGTGGTGCGGAAAGCCAAAACGAGAGAAAGAACTCCAGGGCCGCTCCATTCCCTTCCATTTTCCACAGGAAACCAGAACACGGTGTTTCCATTTCAGAGGGAGGATCAGCAGCCTTCTTGCAGAACGACGCCCCTGCGGTCTTCAAGAACCCAACGTCTGGAGCTTTGCAGGAAGGCGACCAGGTCCACGGATCCCAGCGCAGAGGAACGCCAGCGTTACGCCCTCCTCCTCGGCAGAGCTCAGGGCCCCCCGCGCTCCCCCGGGAGGAACGGCCTTTCGCGGGGCGATGTTTACTACGGCTGCGAACCACTCGGAGATAATCTCCGAAACAAACAAGCGTCAAGTATGTCCCGCTCACAGCCCAGCTGCGCGCAACAGAACCCGGAGCTGAAGCAGCAGCCCCCCGCGCCTGCCGGCTCTCCAGCGCCAGGAGCAAGCCGGGTATTTTCCGAGCCCCCCCCGTGCCCCTAACGCCGAACCACCCTTTACGCTCGCTCCCCAGCACGCTCGTTAGCCCCGTACGAACTCGCTCTGCCCGACGCCCCAGGGCAGAACCCAGACTCTGGTACTTCGGAGGGGACTGTGACCCCTTTGTCTGCCGCGCTCCTGGCCTCCCCGGCTCCTCCGCCCCCGGGAGGGCCGCGTTCCTCCCAGCCCCCGCGCAGCCGGAACGCAATCCTCTCCAAACCCCGCTTCAGCTCAGCCAAACCAAACTCTTCAGTTTTGCTTTGGTGAAAGAAAACATTTCCCTCCCTGAGCACCCTCGCAGCCTCCGCTTTAGAGCTGCTCCCACTTCACCCTCTCCCATCAACGCCCAGAAGCGTTGGGGGGGGTTTTTGGGTGCAATTCCCCCTCCTCCAACAGCGCACACCTACGTGCTGCCAACCCCGCGCTGCCCGCTGCGCTCCCCTGCTCCCCACACCCCGACAAACAAACGTCTCTGCCGAGCGCCACCCCACCTTCGCTCTCCAACTCCGCAGCTCTTTACTTCCCATCCGGCATCGCCCCGCGGCCACTCCGGCACCTCAGGAGATCTGTTCTGCCCACCCCAGCTTTCACCCCCCCACCCCAGACAGCGCTTTACCATCAGGGTTTCACTGTTTTTCACAAAAGCCCGCCTCACACACACATCTCTGGCAATACGCTGTTCTGCAGGGACACAACGTTCCGTAAGGAACCACCGCCTGTCACCGCGCACAGCGCCCAGACCCACTCATCCCGCCCAAACACAAATCCCGCCTGGCGCTAAAGCAGCCCTCCCGCCCCGCTCCGTACGGGACGCCGCAGGGATGCAGCCCGCTGTCCCCCGTCTCTGAACGGGACGGCGTCTGTAACTCACACGAGTTAAACACCAGCCCGACCCCCGCCCGCCCGGCACACCCCGGCCAGCCCGCTCCAGCCTGCGGAATGACCGCCCTTCTCCCGCACCACCGCTTTGCTCTTTAGCTCGGTGTGCATTAACACGCTCCGCGTAAGCCACCTCATGTCACCGGAACCCACACACACCTCCCTTAAGCCATGAGAACATTCCCTGGGGAAGGCGCCGGGCTCCCAGCCTGGCCCCGAGCTGCCATGGCCCCGCCAAGCCCGGCAGTGACGGCTCAGCGGCCGCGCTCAGCGCCCGGCTCCTGCACACGCACCCCCCTCGCCTGCCCCGCGCCCACCAGCGCCGGGACCGCAGGCACTGGCCGGCTTACACACGGGTTCCGCCCGGAGCTGCTCCCGAGAGGATGGCGGTGGGAGCTGGGAGCGCTGAGCCCATGAATCCCACGTTTTCCCTTTGTGAGCGCTTCAGAGGAGCATCGTTAGCAACAACATTAGTACCAAAGCATCCTCTTAAGCAGCGAGAATTCCCTCTTTTCCCCCTTTCACCTACTCCGTGATAAATTCCAGCCATTTCCCAGGGAACTGATCCTTTATCCAGGAGCAGCTCAAACATCACCGCTTCCTGTGAAACACTGCGTCTCTGTTGGGCACAAAAGCCTTTTGTCTGAAAGCCCGCGATGTAACAATGCTACAGCGCGCGCAAAGACTACGGCTCTTGGCAACAAATGATGACAACCATGCACGTTTTTTAAAAATTTTATTTGTCAAAGAAAAAAGGCCATAGCCAATTGAAAACCTACTTAATCTTTAACTCCAATTTTTGTCTTTAAATTTAGAGAAATGACTTATTTACTTTTTTTTTTTTTTAAACAAACCCCCCTTTTTCCCCTTTAACGTTTACCATCTACTCGTGCTGAATCCTTCCAAGGAGATTGCTCCAGCGTACCTCTCCAGGTCCTCGCTTTGCTCCTTTTACCAAAAAAATGAAAAACTCCATCGTGCATCTTAAGGGCTCCAATCGTCAAAAATAGGAAAAAAAAAAAGAAATCTTTGGAATAGCCAATTGAGTTGAATAAAAAATCCACACGAATGCGGTTTGGTTGGGGCAGGAATCCACTCCTATGTTCCTGGTAATCTGATCCCGCTCCATGAATCCTTGTAATTCAGCCTCCCTATCCTATCCACATTATGATTTGAATCCAATGATCCAGCTCCAAGGATTGGGATCCAGTGAGCCCTCTCCAATCCAAACCTTTATAACCAGCAAAACCAAAAAAGAGGAGGCAAAAAGTTAGATACTGTAATGAAAAAATAGGATTCTGGGGAATGATCAGTTATGTTTGCCATCAATTAATACAGATGTACATTAATAACTATCAATTCCCCAAAACAAACTTTTGAATGGTGATGCTCAGATAATTTCTAGAAACGTTAATTACTATTTGGAGGAAACATCGTAATATTTACAATATGTCAACGGAAAATGCCAACATACTCATCGCTCGTACGGTGGTGCGCTACCGGTTTCGTGGTTGCAAAAAATGTTTATGAAACTGGAAAAGCTTATGCTACAGCTATCCACCTACTGTACGTCTAAACTACAGCTAGCACTCCCGGCTGGCAGGGAACACAATTAACTAACGGAGTTTTCAACGCATCGGTGAGTCAATTGTCAATTAGTCTGAGGGGGCGGGGCTGAGACTTAACAAATTATTCCCAACTAGGTTTTCTATTTTTGCTTTCATTCTGGTACTTTAAAAAAATGAAATAGCAACGCTGTATCAGTCACACAGAGGACATGCAGATTTTAGCAGTATTGATATTATACTCTGGTTTAACGACACCCTCCGTCTACTACAAGTGTACGAGCACTACATTTACATTAACACTTGTAACCAAACGCTGCGTGACAGAGTAAACCAACGCTCCCACCCCGGCCCAGTTCATTCCTTTAAAAAACTAGAATGGAATAGAGAATTACAAAAGCAAGTCTTTAGCCACAATTGCTCCAGAACACAAAGGAGTTTTAAAGGAAAGAGCAATTGCAGGCTGCGTAACTGAAACACGCCTGAAGCGACACGTAGGTGCGCGCACTCCGTTAACCTGTCTCTCAGTATAAGGTCAATACTGCCAAGTTCATCTGTGACAATAGCACTTGGAGTCATACCATTGCCTCCATTATTGATCTGATCCTCCTCAATCCTCCTTTTGACAATCCTAAAATGATTGACATGTGCTCCACAATCCTTTAATCCAAAGCATTCTTAATCCATCTCTTCAGATATGTCTACAGAAAGACACACGAAAAGGCAAGATAAAATATAAGATCCCCCAGAAGAGACAAGTTAGCCACAAACATCCCAACATCCCCAGCTCGTATAAACCATAGCTGAACACTGAGACATTTACACAGCAATACCACGGTGGGAGAGTGTTGGTGTTTAACTAGAACTAAACCAAACCAATCCTGACTGACATCAGTTAAAATACAGTTTACCAAAGACATGAGGGGAATGTTGATGTTAAGGAGCAAATACTCACTAGGGATTTTACACAAGAATGCAATTCAACACTTCAGCCAATTTGAGTAAAACAGTTTGAATTTAAAAAAAAAAAAAAGAAAGACTGTACTAAGTAAAGGAAAACTGTGTACAACATGGGGTTCTACAAAAAGATCAGAGCTAGTGATGGTTTATGTACGAGATCGGGATCTGCTGTGGCGGGGAGAGTAGCGTGGAGATCCTCTGCTTCTTCTTGGGGAATAACTGCGGCTCCTGCTGTTGCTTCGACTACGGCTTCTGCTACGACTACGGCTGCGTGACCGAGATCTTCCATAGCTTGGACTTCTTGGGCCATCAACTTTAACCCGGATGTAGGCAGTTTCTCCCTATTGAATAGACAGAACTTTCGATTGAAAAGTCTAGGCTTCAGGGCCCTCTTTTTAGGCATGCTGACAGACTGAAGATAGCGTTTACTACAGCGCGGAAGCAGACATCAGAGCTTTAAAGTCTATCTCCTGATAAACCAGCCGCAGACTTAACTCAGCTGCTTTGTAAGTAAACAACGAGCACCACGCGTTCCTTACCTGCAAATCCTACTGTTAAGCCCCTTGTATCCAATTCTGGCCAAAGAAAGTAAGTATGAAACCTACCTCATGAGATCTAAATTTAGTGTTATCCAGTTTTCGCACAGCGTAGGTCATATCTTCCTTCCGTACAAACTCCACGACACCAGTGCCATCTCGGAAAACATCAGCATAACATACATCACCTGCCTCACGCATGTGATCCTTTAAATCCTGCCAACTTCCACTTGGAGGCAGCCCTATACAAAACGCAAGACGTTAAGTTTAAAACCGGATTATAGTCTCACTTCTCGCAGTTACAGCTCGCAGGAAACGAAACGGACTACTGAGTAAGCAGACGGGCTGCCTCGAGGAGCCGTTAGCGTCCTAGGGACAGCGTTCCTCCCAGGCTACGCGAGGCGATGCTTTTTAAGAAAAAAAACTTGGAGCAGCATCACCCCTCGCTGGGAAGCTTGCCTGGAGGACCCCGCGGGAGCGAGCACTTGGGCTGAAAGAGAGAGGAATGACTCACCCGAGACGATCACTCTGTACTCCGAGCGCCGGGACGGGGGGCCGTACCTGCCCCGGGGGGCTCCGCCCCCTCCGCCACCGCCGCCGCCTCTGCCGGTGCCCCGGCCGCTCCGAGGGAACTCCACGCGGAGGCGATACCCATCGTAATCGTAGCCGT
>JAAGAY010145603.1:515-32753 GCA_011801015.1 Ardeotis arabs | reverse complement strand
GGTCGAGCAAGGCACCGCTCCTTGTCAGCTCCTCTATTGCCTGCAGGAGGAAGTTATCATCCACACATTCCAGGAACCTCCTGGACTGGCTGTGCCCTGCCGTGTTGTCTCTCCAACAGATGTCAGGGTGGTTGAAATCCCCCATGAGGACCAGGGCTTGTGACAGTGAGGCTGCTCCTACCTGGCTATAGAGCGCCTCATCTGCTCTGCATTCCACCTGGTCTCTCGTTATTACTAATGGGGTATCATGTCTGATTTAACCTCTTCCGGACTCTCAGAATCAAGGAGCACCTGACTCCTATAGACTAAGTCTTCATAACTTCTCTTTCAAGTGAGCTTTTCCTATCTGCCTAACACATTCTGAATTCTTTTCATATAGTGTAACGTTTCACAATGTTTTCCTTCCATGAAAATTGCCACAAAAAAGACATTCCCTGCCAATAAGTCTTATGATGCTAGGTTTCTGGTTTAGTTGCATGAGTAGCAAATGTTGCATTATCCCGAATTAACACATCGTCATAGTATACTTTAACTAGTTTGTAAGTGAAAGAGTTCAAATAAAATAATTAGGCCAAAACACAAGAACCTCACACAGTGCATGGTCTTCCTCTAGTATTACATTCATAATCGTGGGAAGGGTTCACAATGACCCTCTGTCGTAGTTCAGCCCCGATCGGGACCAGACTATGCAGTCTCTCTCTCACTCCCCCCACCCTCCGAGAGAACAGGGGGAGATCATATAAGAAAAACGGCTCGAGGTTTGAGATAAGGACAGGGAGAAAATCCTTAAAGTTACCGTCACGGGCAAAAACAGACTCGACTTGGGAAAACTATTCATTTATTACTAAAACTAGCAGGATAATGAGACAGAGAACAAGATAAATCTCCTCCCCACCCCTCCCTCTTCCCGAGCGTAACATTATCTCTACTACCTTCCCCCCACCGAGTGGCACAGGGGGGAAGAGAGAATGGGGGTTGCGGTCAGTTCATTACGCGATGTTGTACGCCGCTGCTTCATGGTCAGGGGAAGAACTCCTCACATTCCTCCCCTGCTCCAGTGTGGGGTCCCACCCATACGCCACAGTCCTTCATGAAACTGCTCTGGCGTGGGTCATCTCTTCCACGGAGTGCAGGCTCTCCAGAACGGCTGCCCCAGCGGGCCCTCCACGGGTCACAGCCTCCTTCAGGCATCCACCTCCCCCGGTGTGGGGTCCTTCACGGTCTCCAAGTGGATCTCTGCTCCTCCGTAGACCTCCATGGGCTGCAGGGGGACAACCCGCTCCACCATGGTTGTTACCACAGGCTGCAGGGGAATCTTGGCCAGGAGCCACATTACTCCTTCCCTTCCTTCTGAACTGACCTTGGCGTCCGCAGCTGTTTCTCTCACAAGAAAAGTTCTTCACAACAGGCTGGCAGACGCCTCTCAGAATCTCTTCACATCATCCATCTCATCTCCTCTCCACTTCTTGCAGCCAGGCCGGGCTGAGTTGGGCCCAGTTGGCCGCCTGGTGAGAGGCCAGAGGGTGAGGCCTGCAAGGCCCACGAGGCCTGCGCCTCCCCCTCTGCGCCTCTGCCCCCGCTCAGCTTCTTATCTTCTCTTCTCTCTTTTTCTTTTCTGTTTTCCCCTTCTTAAATACGTTATCGCAGAGGCGTTATCACAGAACATTCTGCTCCCAATTGGCTCGGCCTTGGCCAGCAGCGGGTCCACCCTAGGCCCGGCCAAGTCCACTGAACAAAGGGGAGCAACTTCTAGCAGTTTCCTACAGAAGCTTCCACCTTAGGCCCCCCCTCACTAAACAAAACCACAACACCCTCTGCAAGGTTTACAACTTGCTTGTAATTTCTGTATATCCTCCATGCGAATTTCATGTGAGTAGTTGATTTTCTTATCTTATTAGAAAAAAACTTGCATTCTGTGAAAACTAGCGAAAGTACAGAATAAGCTCTTAAAGCTGTAAGAGCTTTAAGAATAACTATAAAATACATCATGTTGTGAAGAATGAACTGATCAGAAGGCCTGAGTAAGATCTATGAAGATGCAGATATCACTTCACAAAAACCGTGCAGAAAAAATTAAAAATTGCAAACCCTAGAATGGTTACCAACTGCAGTGGATATTATCATACAACTTAAGAATTTCTTACTTTGTTTTCACTTGGCTCTTATTCAGACAGAATCCTGTGAAATCAATGGGAAAATATTATCATAAATGCCAGATGAATAATCCATACTCAATAATTTTGCATGCAATTCTGTTCATCCTCATTCTAGTATATCTCATTCTCAAACATAACTAGTTTTCAAAAAAAATACATAAATATTTGGGAGTTGACATGATATCTTCCTCCCATCTGTTCAAAATAAACTTGGAACTAAAAAATATCTATGACAACATGGTGACAAATAACTAATGACACAGTCTTAAGGGAAAAGCTTCCTGTTTCCTCTGTTAACCATACAAGCAAAATCGTATTACTAAATATGTACTATTAAAAAATTGGAACTGTCTTGTTGTAGAGCATTAAAGAATATTATACCTGCAAAAGAATGCAATGTTTGATTAAATTATTGAAAGGTCTGACATCAGAGGGCAACTTTTAGGGCTCATTATTTTACCGTGAAACCCTTGCAATGTTTGCTAGGCAAAATAATTTCTACAGCTGTATGATGTTAAACTTAAAATACCACATGAAACTATGCACTGATGTTCACTTATGTTTGTCTTTGACAGCACATCTTGTAGCTACAAACATCTTTCTTTGGTATGATACAGTAAGTTGAGGAAGTCTGCAATTCTACAGATAATATGCAAAACAGAATACTTTAATGAATAGTCAGATTTTGCCACCAAATGAGTGACAAAATTAATGTAGCTTTCCTGAACCATAAGATTCTAGACAATCTAGATATGGATGTGTCTGTATAAAAACTTCATTTAAACTAACCAAATGTCTGAAATCAAGGTACATGACTTAAAACACAGTTAGGCCACTTTGCAGACACTCTTCCTAAGAAGCTCAATGACCTTAACTTACAAACTAAAGCAAACTACGAGTCCATTTCTGAATATGATTAAGTACAATGGAATTTAGTGCACTGTAACTAATGCAGTTAAATTTTCCATCTTCATTCAACTGACTTACCACAGGGACTACGTATAATGTTCAACACTTCTCTCTGTGAACTACTATACAGATTTTTTTTTTTTAATGGGACAAAAAAAAAAAGTGCATGTTGGGTTGCATTAGTAAAAACTCTTACTGGGAACAGGAAATAATTTTTAATTTTGATTTTTTTGGCAACACAGTGTAAGATTTCTGCCTCTTCTTGCAAGCACAGGCGCTCTTGATACGTACCCTTGATATGTACCACAGAGCTGACAAAGACATAAGAACATATCTATGAAGAACGCTGCACTCAAATAGATGCAGCACATGAAGAAAATGTGCTAAATTGCTAGAGATGCTTGATCACTTAGTGACTACTAGAATTGTCCGGGAGATAAGCAAGTCCCTAGTCTAAGTTTACGGGCTACTGAATTCCTACTTTTAGTAGTAAATGTTTAACTAAAAAAGTTATGACAGGCTAAAAAATAAATTACGTGCTCCAGACACTAATACATTAATATAATTATAATTAATATAATTCTAAAAATGTTTCCTGTGAAATAGAATTAGCAGTAATTCATGGTATTTGGTATGACTAGCAGGAAAACAAAATATACAATCAAGTAGACACTGAGTTTGTACAAGGGCACATGCAAAAATGGACTTCTTAATTGCATCTTCCGAAACCCATCTATAAGCAATAAAAAATTCAAAAATTAAAAGGGGAAAAAAGTATAATAGACCAAAAGAAAACTAAAGGCATAGCAACTCAAAATTTAAGAAGGAAAACTAGCTTGCATGCTCCAAAATTAGACATTTTGCCCAGAGTAGCAAAAGCAAACATCTTAAAATCTGAAAGTAACACAAACTCTCATCTCAATCAAGTACTCATATTTAGAAATATTTGCTATGCATAAGTACTCTTGATCCATGGTGCTATAAAGTCAGCTGCAACTGAGACTCCTACTGACTTCAAGAACCATTGGAACAGTTTAAACACTAACAAAGAATGACTACGAAAATTTAGTTCATGGCTTACACCTTACGAACTTGCATCACCTGCTGAAGTCTGTCTCTAATTTATGAAAGAGAAAGCAGAATTCTGATATTAATATTGACACAGTTTTTACCTCTATGAAATGAGTAAATATCAATTATTAAATTAACAGAGTTGTCTGAATAGGGAACATCTCAGTATGTCATATAAGGAGACAGCCTCTATCTTTCCTTTTGCTTAAAGGTTCAAAGAAATAACTAGAGAATTAAAAGTCTGAGCTCTTAGAGTTTTTGCTTATGAGAGATACCTCTGTGCAGCAACAATAGTATTCACATCTCCAGAAGATGAGACAGGAGTGTGACATGTAGTACTAACTGGCAGTAGAATTACCCTGTAAACAACGTTCAGTAAATTTACAGTCTTATGTAAAGAATGCTCTGGTAAATGTAGCATATTCATACGAGCGGGGCTGTTTCCAATGATCACTTCTTGAAAAGGTAACAGTCAGAAAGTACTTTACTCATTTTGAGAAAGTAAAGAACAAATTGCTACTGTTGACTCTGAGATACTAATAGAAGCAACTTCGCCCTGACAAACATTTTTAAAAATTTCTTTGTTATGATTAATGCCACAGTGACTAATGAGTTAATTGAAATTGCCTGAAAAGAGTTTTCCCCATCATAAGATGCCTTGGTCAGATGCTCAGATTCATCAGCACTCGAGTTGTTCTGCAGTGTATTGATTTTCAAATTTTTTTTAAACCAAACTGCAATCTCCTATTCCTCCACCAGGACTTTGATCCTGATTAGTATTACTGCTAGTAGCAAATTTGCATGCAATATTGAATTTACCATTTGGAAACATACCATGCAAAGACAATATTCTACAGTAGAGAAGCAGATATTCTACACAAAGGGAATACACAAAATCCCATGGATGGCGATATGGAAAATATATATCCCTTGATGGATATAGGGGGAAAAAAACCCAACTTATAAATGTGCTTTAACACATCCCGGGACAAAGCTGTTCATAAAACATCTCTCTTCATCTTAAATTACTAACAGAATCAGTGCACATCTTGGAGCTATATTGTAAATAAACTTCACACAACCATTCTGAAAGTCAAAGCCTCAGCCCCACTTTTGAGGAAACAATTATTACAGAACAGAAAAGAACAGCAGCTTTGCTCCTTAAAGTAATGCAAAGATTGACTGGGAAGTAATACTGGAGAAGCAATCTTCAGAAAAGGACAGGATGGCAATGCAAACTCTTACACTATGAAATGTCTCAGGATATGACAAGATGGACGCAGGGAAACTCAGAGATAAACACAGTGAAATTTTTCACCAATTGTGAACAATACTTGTGGATAAAAGTGAAAGACAAAAGGGAAATTTCACACTGAAGTAAGCTGCTTTGTACTTCACACACTGAAGACATTTTCCAGATGAGATCACCTACTGACATGAAAATACAAGTGTTACAATGCTGCCAAGTTCAGCAAGACCTGTGCTGAACTCCTCTAGTAAAGCCATCACAGAAAACTAAGCTGCCCAAAGACAGATCCTATTTACCACATCCATATTTTCAATGTTTCTAAAAGACTAGAAGAGAAGGTCTGGAACAGTTCCTCCTCCTTTTCAAATGTGTGGAAATGCCTCATCCCCACACAATGTTCTCACAGCAATACAGTCACCATGGTCAAGTGGAAGGGGTCTTGAGACAAGGAAATTTTGGAATATCATTTTCTTCTTTAATGTCATCACACTCCCATAAAACCCTACATTCAGACTCACAGGGAGTAAGACAGAAGAGCAAAAAGGACTTTAAACATGGATTTTTTACTTGGTCAGCCTTCTAGTGTACCATATCAACTTCAGAGCAAATTAAATGAGGAAAACATTACAACAGCCCAGGGACACTTCTCCTTAAATTTTGCGATTACATTTTAAGTGCTCTTTGTCAGAGATATCATAAACTGATTAAATCATTTCATGGCTGACCCCTACTGACTATGCTAAGCGAAAAGAGTGGGCTATTAATAACTACCCATTTCTGACAGCTGCCCAGGGGCAATGTAGCCTTTTGCAGCAATAAAATGACTCCCCAGCTCACTTACTGAATGCTAAATATTGATTCATATTATGAGTGTTGTCAAACACAGACTGCAGTTCTGAAGATCCGTACTGGCAGGTCATCAGGAATAGCATTAGCAAATGTCAGGTCAGGAATCAAAGGGCTGCTGGACTCTTTAGGGATGAGATTTATCGATTCCATAAAACGTGAAACAGATCAAGTACTTGTGATGATGGAAACGGTCATGGCAGAATGAGGCTGAGCCTAGCACGATGTGTATCTCAGAAGAGAAGCATCACACAAAAATGTTGTCCATTGAAAATAAGTTTTAAACATTGGGATGTCCACGACAAGGACAACCGAAGCTGCAGGCCCACAAGAGGCCTTTTTAGAGCTAAAAGTCAGACTTTGAACGTGCATAACGTGCATTTGGCCCAAGTCATATATCTAGCTTGCACACACAGGAGATGACACTGATGGTCTTAAGGATCTGTTTAAATTAATGTTAGTCTTGGTCAGACCATATAAGAAGCTAATGAATACTACAATCAAAAGTTAGAAATCGGTAACACTTTAAGAAGTCTATGGCAATTAGATGTTCTGAATAAGCTAAGGTAATATTCTGTGTCTATGATCGTGAGAAACACATCTTGAATTCCAAATAGTGCCAAAATGATTTAAATTCTATGATTTCACACTTTGCCATCACCAGTAACATTTCATTTAATGAAAATATATTTTGGGACTTCATTTTCAGAAGACTGTGATTTCACAGAGGCTAACATTTTAAAATTTTCCCTCAGCTAGGAAAAAATCTGGCATCAAGGCATGGAAAGATGACCGTGGAATGTTGCAAAGGGGCTGAGGAGAGAAAACACAAGAAGCTCTGAGTTAAATTAAATACTGACATTTCTTCCCTCTATCTCCTTTCACAACACTTTCTCTTAAGTGAAACACTAGTACTAGATAATGATTATATCAGTCCAAATTTGATAGAATGACTTTTAACAGAAAATCTAACTAAAAGGACAAACAATTATATATTCTATGTAGCAAGGAATCTTACTAAAGAAACAGTTGTATTCAGGGAATCCCAGTCACTGATTGTTCAAAGAAATTAAGCCTATTCTAAAATGGAACACTATGATTTGGATGAGGCAATACTATACTAAATTCTAATCAAGTCATATAAAATTTTATGTTTTCATAATGTTGCTTTGACCACCTTGGTCAAATGGAGTATTTTTAAATGAATGAATAAATATTCAAATACATTTTCAATAATTTGAAACTACTTCACCTCAGCTATACATTATTTTTTCTGTATGTTACATTTTTGTTGTTGTTGTAAAGTTAGAATAGACAATTTATCAATACCTAGGACACTATTAAAATAATATCTATAAAGAAAAAAATCTCCATTTAACTTTTACTTTGGATATTTGAAGGGTAATTAGGATGTCTGTAAAGAGAAAGTGTTCCTAGCTACCTACAGAAGATAATATCTCGGTATACTGTATTCCCTGCATTATATGTTCTCTTTCAGAAAATCAGAAATCAAATCACAAATCTGAATAGTTGATGCTTACATAGGATACAAGAGCTCAATAAAAGACAATAATTACAAATAAGAGACTTGAAAATTAATGGCTTCAACAAAACACAATTTCATATAAAAAAGGTAAACACTGACGATTTAAAATTATAAAGAAACTACTTGGGAATCTAAGATACAGCTACTAATGGATAAATAGTTCCAAAAGAAGGCACAGAAATACACAGACCATGCAAGACAAACAATATAGTCCATTTGGAATTGCTTAAAATCTAAATAGGATGACAATGTAAATCCATTTTAGAATTAATTACTTTATTAAATCCATAAAATTTAAGGGTAGAAATACACCTTAAATAATCTAATCAAAAACTGTTGAGCACAGCTGTAGTTCTATGATACCTATGGACATTTTGACACTAAATTCAACAGATACAAGTTTTTACCTGCTGTGTCCTGCAATTCTGACTACAATACATATCTAAGAATTGTATAAAGAAAAAATGAAGAAATGTCTAGAATGGATTTCTGACAGAAAAATAATTTCAGTATTTTCATAAGAAGACTCTAAAGAGAATGTCTTACCTAAGAGATACATATCCCCTAATTAGAAGGCCCTCTCATCAAGAAAGCTCTTGAGGAAGTCAATTTAGTCTAGTGACAGTAACTATTCTGGAAAATATCCAGCGTTTAGTTTCATCATTGGCTTCAAGTAATCCAAGGTGATACCATCACAGAAAGAGCAGCGCTGGTTCTCCTTTCCAACAGACATTTCTGCCCATAGAGCCAACATGCATAGCTAGAGCAGGCTGAAACCTGCTTGTGGTGGTGTTGGAATAAATTAATTCCTCTGCACATTGAGTTCTCTAAACTTATTCACTTTGATTTTACATCAGGGAGGGAGGGAAAGAGGGTGCATGCTGACAGTATGAGAAGCAGGAACAAACCCTTTTAGGAGAAACCCATAGAGCAGTTTAGTTGTATTATGAAAGAGATTTCTCAGAGTGCAGTTCTGTAATACAGGGTGAGTAGTAGTAGATCACTGCTCCTTACGAAGTGAGGTCCTCTCCCCTCCCAACCCGTCCTTCAGCTTTTCTCCTTCCCCACTCCCAGCTGCCATTACCTTACGTTGGCTCTGGTGCTCATCATGTTCATCCCACTGTAAACCAACTCTATTCACTAATAGAGAGCAAATCCATACAGAAGAAGTTAATAATTTTTCTGCTAGGTAATTTAATTGGCTCACAAAAGGATACAGCCAGCACAGAGATGGCACAGAGGAGCAGGATGTGGAAAAGCAGGAGGTGGCAAACCTTAGATCAGATCAGTTCTCAAGGAACCACAATCTCCGATTACTGCAGAACTAGACATATTGGACAGGACAGAAAACCTACTGCAGATCTGGAGATATTTGGGAAATTACTTGGCTCCTTATGGCTGTAAGGCTATCCTTTCCCATGTTAGCCAGTCAGTGCTGTAGTGACACAGTCTGAGCAAGCATAAGCAGCTATGCAAGGAACATGCTTCTGTCATGCACTGAAGTAGACCAAGCATAAATATAGATGAAGCAAAAGTGCCTGGTCCATATTTCAGCATGTTAGTCACTTAAACTCCATAGAAATATCTATGTTCCTCTCTTCAAGCTCAGAAGTCTTATCTACAAGTATATTTCCATGTTCCTGTTGCTTCCAGGAACATTCAGGAAATCTTACTTGTTTTCAGTTGAGTAAGCAAGCTTTTGGCAAGTGCTACGTTGAAGATATTATCATTTGAAAAAGAGAATTCTGTAGATAGATTGCAGCCACTTTAAAAATCAATAACCTTAATAAAGTATGCATGGCTATTAAAACATGTAACTGGTAACATATATTTAACTCCAAAGGTATGCAAAAATTGATGTCTACTAAAATATCACATCTTTATTTAGACTTAAATTATTTACTTGCAATAATAATTCAAATGTATGTTTCCCGTGAAATAACTTATTCACAAATGCAGGGTATTTTTTAAAGACTCTCATAATCACAAAAAAACCTCCGTGCTGTCCATTTTCACTATAAGTTTTTTGGGGGATTATTTTTATATTCTGTGAATATGAGGGAAGACATACAATCTGCTCTGGCATATTCTTTGACACTGGTTCATGCATTTTCCAGTTTCTTGGACATTATCAATTTGCATGCAACATCCCAGAGAAGAAAGGTATCCAAACCAGCTTTTCCTTCTAAGCGGCTCAAAGAATGTTTAAGTTAAATCACACAGGCTGAATTTTGACATGAAGATATAGCTGCCAAGCTTTAATTCACACAGAACACCTACATTAACATTTTTTAAGAATTAAGTATGACCAAAGTTCAAAAAGGAAGGAATTTTGTTCAATGGACTCTTATTTATGAAATAATTAAAATAATGAGAAATTCTGTAATACAATGAAAGCTCTTTAACTGCTATATAGACCCAAGCGTGTCTTTTGTTCATTCTATCTAGACAGTAAGTAAAATACAAGTAAGTTTGCCTACAGTTTGCTTTTTTTTTTTTTAATTTACAAGCTGGAAAATAAGGTCAGATACATTTACTGTTTAGTCTACACAGGCAAAATACACCATTTCTTTTCCCAGTTATAAGAATTATCTTTTAAGAAAATAAAAAAAAATACGTTAATATTCTCCAAATTCTGATCTCTGGCAGTCATGGAGCAGGACATGCAAGTACACTGGGAACACTGTGTAAAAAGTAGTGCAGTAACAAATCATCATCCAGGCTTAACTTGTTAAGTAACATTTAACATAGCAATTTTATGTGATCAATGTTCAGATAACGCAAACTAAGGCAATAATGAATATTTTCTCTAGGCTCTTTGGTGTCCAACTATTTTATATCAATAGAATAAATGTGTTTATTTTGAAACATCAACCACATTCAGATGGTTTTGTATTTGCATAAGAGAAGCAAACAAAAAATAAAGAGGCTATAAGTGTGTTTGCATTGTCAGACAATGTTCAAAAATATAAAAGCTAAACCCACCATTTTAATAATTCTTTCCAAAGACAAAAATTCATTAATAAGCAAAACATGTCAACAACTTAATTAAGTACTTCATAGCCAATGTAAAGTTATGCAGTGTTAAATTTTATTTTTTATGGTATCACATTCACTACTGATATGCTACACAACAGATAATACATTCGGAATTTTTCTTTGTTTATTAACAAGCCCTTGTAATTAACTTCCTTTTAAATCATAAGTATGATACTATTTTAATTTCCCTCACATTCTCTACCCTATCATTTGGAATCACATTAAGCTGACTCTTAGCAGGCCACCTGGTGTAATTCTATGACATTGAAGTGAGCTGTTCTGGTATGCAGGGAACACTGACAGTCTTCTGTGCTGAAATCCATTTCTCTAACTGATGACAGAACTGGGGGAAATTAATTTTTGCTATTCATAAAAACCTGACAGGTTTAATGTAAATGTTTTGAAAAAGACCTCAGCATATGCTGCACATACATTATATATGCAGCAGTGTACTGGAATATTGTATTTCCAACCCATTCAATTTCTAGATCACTATTGCTGAAACTGTTGAAATTTCTCAAATTACCTCCATATTGTAATTTTCTCCATATACATATAAACAACAACAGAGGCCTCCATGAAGCCTTTCAGGCACTAAAAAACAGTTAGACATTTTGGGCAATTTGTTTGATAGAAATGCTACAAAGAAATACGTATGGTACCTTGCCCAATAAATTAATGAGGAATGAGTTGCATATGCATATATGATCAGAGACCGGAGGGAATTCTATTACAAATCTACATAACCAAGAAAACTTTCTCATGAAATACAGAATATTTCATATTCCTAACGCCGTATCAGCAGCCCCGACATTATCGCAAATCCCTCATCCCCACACCTCTCTACAAAAAGAAAAAAAATGACTAATCTTCCCAGCAAAAGCAGGTTTGCAAAGGTCTCCTCAACATACAAATTTATTTGAAAGTCGGGAATCTAAACAAAGAACTGCTACACAGAACAGCTGGGAAAACTGAGACTTCTTGTTCTTCATAGATATGTACACACCATGGACATCAATGAAAGTAAAGGATCCAGAAGTCAGGAAAGAATGAAATGGGACATTATAGGAGAGGCACTCAACTACTTAACTGGTTTTATGTCAAAATATACACTTTCTCACTATACTTGATGAAAGCTACTGGATTTCCTTTTAAAATCTATATGCCAAAATACCATTATTTACAAATACTGAATACAAGACACTGAAATTTTCCTAAAACTAAAGCAAACAGTTTTTCTTAATGATACAAACTTTGACTTTAATTTTGTACAGAAAAGAAAGAATTTTAGTGAATGTGAAAATTCATTACCTGTGTATCTTTGCTGTGGGTATGCCTGTATATTAGTGTCTATTTTGAATTTGGACACATCTGCTACCAAACACAACAGCAGCAGTGCCCAAAAAATCAATACATGACCATGATCAACAAATTACAGTCATATAAAAATAAGAAATATCTTAATTGGCCAGCAAATAGGATTTACAACTAGAGACTTAAAAATCTAATGCAATCCTGATTTTAAGGTGAAGACTCCATATATATTAAGTGTGATAAAAAAATCCAAACCACCACCCTATTTCTGTATTTTGTCTAAACTCTGAATAATTCTTGGATATATCCAAAACCCTGAAGCAGCAAACAGCAGTACAAATAAAGATAAGTTGGAAGATAAGAATGCATAGATAACAACCACGTATTTTGATCAAATAGGAAGAAAAGTTCTATAAGCAAGATCAAGTATTACTTTACATAATAATTTCTCAACATAATATCCGTTACATGGAATATTCTAAAATCTACTTTAGTAGCCTGGTTTAACACATGATAACCCAATAGTCCCACAGTATTAAAGTATAATGAGAATATTATATTCTTAATTTTCAAACAAATTACTGTTGTGAATGCTCTTCCTTTTACAAGGAAAGTTATAAAATACTTCAATAAGGAATGTTATAAAATATTGCAGGATTTGAAGATAATTTTGGATTACTTCACAAGTGCTCTATCTAGAGCAATAAATGCCCCTGGAGATGAAGATGCTGCTTTCCTAATTCAGACCCTACAAAAATGCTATTAAACCTGTAAACCAATTTACATTTATGTTAAGTGAGCACAACTGAAGTAACTGAAGTACAATTTCAGATCAAGAGTTTAATATAGCTTCCCTTCAGTGCAATTTATAGCCATGTAAGAGATAAAGTAATGTCATTTTACTCACGCCACAGCAGTTTCGTGATACTTGCAATTGGTTGTCAGTCAAAGAGAGTCTAAAGACAGGACAGTTTCTGGTGATAATAATCTGTATAAGTGGCTTAATAAAGGTTTGTGTCACACAGTGTACTTTGAATCACGCAAAGCCAAATGCTATTTTACAACACATTTTGTGCAACTTTTTAATTACTTAAACATAGGTACATGTGGTTTTTAATAATATTTTTCCTCTGCTTCAGTTGCAAAAACATGAAAAAATATTTAAACTCTAAATATTCAAATACTTAGAACAATCATAGAGAAACTTTTTTTTTTTTTGTATCATATTCGTACCACATAGCTTGAAGAATTTGTCTCTAAAGCAAATAAACGAGGTCAAGGAGAACAGCCCACACTTATTCTTCAACAGACATAACTGCAACCAAGGCTAACAAAGGCTGAAAAAACCTCAGCAACTTGCTGTTATCGTTGGAAAATAACAAGTCATTGGTCAGGCAAAAGGAGGCACAACCTGGCTTCCCTTGAAGGAATCTGTCCTAAGCTATTTGTGCAAAATTGCCCTATTGCCTGTGGTGTATTAGGAGGTCCAATGCCTCTCAGAAAACTTTTTATGGTGCTCACTAGCCAGGTTTAGTAAGAGCAGGCAGAGGGAAAATGCCTAGTAATTCCATGAAAAGCTTGATATTCACAGGTTTTACTAAAATACCTCTCCTCAGCAGAAAGAGAGGACTTGTTCAAAGGAAAGCTAGAATATCCCAGCAGTCCACATTCTCAGGAATATATATACCTGCAGTAAACTCTAGCAGTCCACACTTGGTGTTGTAGGGCAATGGTGCAAAAAAGCCATTCTTGTGCACTAGAATACAGCAAGCCAATGGGGAGCCAGAAGTCAAATTGGCACATACCTTCCTGATTTTCACTGAGGAAAGGTCATCTTCGGCATAGGAATATATTTTCACTACCATTAAAATAATACAGTGAACTTTTTTTACTGTACTGTATGTTTTAATATTATTTTAATAAGTATTTTGAAATTTCATTAATTGCTCATAAAGAAGAAAATACCAAAGGATTGCACAAGGGTCATCAAGGCAGGTAAGCCTTACCATATCTACTCTATAGAACAGTTCATTGAAATATACAAATGATGGTAAGAAAAGGAAAATCTACCTTTCAGGAAAAAGATTTATTTCTAAGTTACCTTTTTTTTTTTTTTCCCTGCACAAATGCTATTGGCCAAGAATCTAATTCAACTCACTAACCCTGTAGAAAACTATTACTAAACTGAAACAGTTTATCATAGTGTCAAGAAAATAGTACAAGAATACTCAGTTTTTCTAGTAGAAGCAAGGAATTCTTACTGAATTTTGCAGACAGTTATCAATTCTTCAACAGGTTCAACAGCCAAGGTTCATCTAGATTTCACTCTGATCTTAGAAGCTGAGAGGTCCTTTGTATTACTCCCCCCCAACCTCCAACAATCACAGAGTTTTCATGTGTATCTTTTCCACTTGTAACATTCACACTCTTTTTCTTGGCTCTGTTTTCCCTTCTGGTTTCTCACTTGATTTGGAACCACCAGGCTCCTCTGAAACCCACCCATTAGGGAAGGATAAATACTTCACTGCTTAACATTTATATCCACTGGCTTATCTGATTCACATTAATAATGTGGCATGAATGTCTACAAGCTTTCAGCCAGCTAATTTAAATCATAGACAACTTAACCACTCTCTTTAATACTATTAAAAGTTTTTCATACTCATTCATTGTCAATAACTACACATAGGAAAAAAATAGCATACAAAAATATTCAAAACAATAATAAAACATTCATCTTAAACACAACAAAAATGCTAATGACACCCCCAAGTATTATATATCACTATTTGTATTCCCATTCAGCGTTCTACACAAAAAAAAACCTCTGGGTTTGTCTTCTGAACTACCACACGTTTTAAAGACTGTATTCCCATTTGCACAGTCTCTGTAGAGACTTACTTGATACGTTTCTTCTGACCATATTCAAGGTAGCTAAGTATTATATAACAGAGATAAAATAACCTAATCAGACAGCTGAGGAGCCATGTCCCTTATGTTTTCTTATATTATATGTTACTGTTAAAAGAAAAAGGAAACCAAATCCACACCTTACTGAGGTCTATGAGATTATGAAAAGGACCTCACTGTTTTGGTTTTTTTTTTAAGATTGTTTTAAACATAGGATGATAAATGTTAGTAATCGTTATAATTAAAGCACTAGTGGATAACTATCTATCTGATACCATAACAGTGATTCTGGAAATAACCTTTAACAATTCTAATGTGTTTTTCAATGATTTCTGAAAATAGCAGAATCATTTCTTCAAAGCATGTCACAGAGTGCCTATAGAGAAGGCTTATGTACAACAAATTTCAAGAGAGCAATGCAAATAAATGCATGCCCTGGACAAGTCTGAGAGAAAAACAAATTAAAAAAAAGAAACAAAAAATAAAAATCAACTGGTAGTATGTAGACAAATTATTAAAATAAAAATAACTCCAGTTTAAAAACAAATTAGCATAACTTTATGTTCATGTTTTATGACAAACATAACCTGTTCATTATCAAATTAATCCCATCAATTCTATTAACTCCTAGGCAAGTCACGGGAGATTATATTAATTAACAACAAAAAAGGTTTTACCACAATAGTGTTCTTCAGAAAAGATGCGCTGAAATGAAGATTTCTATTCTGCTTTTCCCAGCAACTGATTCAACAACACGTAGAATCACAGTCCTCAGACATGAGGTAAGAAAGCAATGTTGTTGACTTCTCTAGAAATCATCCAGCAATGCAAGGAGTAACCATCACATGTTTGTCATTAACTTTCACCTGTCTGCAGACAGATGCCAGAAGTGTCTACTCAAAACTGATTTCAGTCCATTCTCATACAGCTAAAAGACTGGAGTAAAGTGAATCGTGTCTCTTTGTACTTCATATGATACTCTATCCCAGATTCTTTTTGGAAGCTCCCTTCTCTTAAGAGGCTGAGCATAATCCACTTGGGCTTTCAAAAGCCGTTCAGCATGGGCTCTTATCAAACAAGCTCACTTATTATCAGAAAGGAGGAAATGCCCTCACACACATTGTAGCTGGTAAAAGCAAGAAAGAAAAGGTACGAACTCATAATTAATTTTATCAAGGGAAAGCTACTATTGGCATTCAAGAAGGACACGAGTTAGGGCTAGGCAGTCCAAGATCCTCATGACACAAAGCTTCAATATAGCAATGAACCACATACTATGAAATACCTTGGAGACTCTCCCAAATATGGCTTCATGCTGTATCCCCAGAGAGGTATCCCACACAGCTCTCAGATACCTCTCTAGTATTAATTAAAATATCTGCTTAGTCAGACAAATGCACTCAACCTAAGTCAAGTGTTCTCCATGCTACTTAGTTTTTAAGCCAATTCTTCCCATCAACGTGAATTGCATTTTCAAATCTTGAGAAGTACAAAGACCTGATGATTGTCCATCACAGGATTTCAAACTGAACTGCTGGGAAGGGCAGTTTCCTGGCTCTGCCTTTAAGCCCTGTGCCCTGTCATCATCATGTAGGCATGTAATAGCTAATCATTTCAGATAACTGGTTTTGACTGTTTCTTTTGCCAAGCATGATCAGATTTTCTTAACCACATAAGCTTCGCTCTAGACTCTCCAGGAGAAGTACCTGCCCACTTGTCTGCCACACGCTTAACCCACCAACCTTTAGCTCACCTGAGCTCCCCCTTCCTCTGTGCACTTCAGTTTCAAACTCTTAAAACTGGGGAACAATAGTGACTTTCTAGGACGTCCACTGACAATGTACAGTGGACCAACTGCCCAACATTTTGCTTGCACATAAACACCCTCAACGTTTGTGATTCATTCACATGATTCTAAGGGAAGCACTAAATAAATACAAACCAGAGGTGAGCTCCCTACTCTAGTATGGGTATGGAAAGACTCTATACTTAACTGCTATGGATGGTTATCAAACACAGCATAAACAGATGGAATGCCCTCCTATCACCAATTCTCAACATTGCAGGCTCTACATTTATCCAAAAATATATACTTGTCACTTAGCCAAGTAAAATTTAGTATATTGGAAACTTCATGGAACAAAAATAGCATAAATTATATAAAAGCTTACATAGTAACTCTTTTGTTTGAGGTCTGGCAGGACCTTCCCAATACAAATCATAATACACTCAGTACCTTTTTCATTTCCATCTATTACAAAGAATTGTTATGTAACTTAAAAACCTGCTCACAAAACCACAGAAAAATGTTTCTCCCTTACCACTGGCCATAAGTAACAGGAAAAAAAAAAAAAGACAACCTATAAAAAAACCTCAGAAAAATCTACAGAAAGGAAAAAGAGAATATTCTTCTCATAATGGATTCTTAAATTTTAATTTTTTTTATAACCTTCCTAGAAAAGCATGAACCCTTCACCTGTAAAGCACACAGGATTCACCTTTTCTCTCTTACACATGCACTGACAGAGAGAAATAGGTGAAACTCTAACTCTAGATGTAGCTAATATAGGTGTACAAGTTTATTTGAATGCATTTATTATCTGCATCTCCATAATAGAAAAACTCAAAAGCAAGACCTCCTTAAATTTATACAATGTAAGAAAAATCATGGATTAACATTTCTATAATGTTTTATTGCTCCGTCTGGTTTAGAACACTATAGCTATAATATCTCACTCTTACATCACCAGGATCCCAAAGAAAGTTTCATGGCAAGATAACAGGATTGCACGTATAACAAAATAGATAACATTCAATCATATTTGCTTGCATTACTGAATATCTCTTACGTAACTGATTACTTTATAATAAAAGGTATACTTGCTGCTCAGTAGCTGTGTATGCTTACCATCACAAAACCTTTTTTTTTTTTTTTGAGAACTGACGGTGCTGTGTGTTGGTGCCTTGAACAAGACAAGCAGAAGGGATGTTCCCCATTGCTGTAGAACAGGGGAGGATCCATTTGTTTAGGCAACTGAATTACTCTTCCACAAAAGAGAAATGGCACTCTTTTTGAGAAGAAAAGCAGTTCTAAGAGGTTTTACTAAAAGCTTGAAAAATATTACTTCTAAAAATCTTTTACATAAAAGGTATATTGGAAACACGATGGAAGAGAGATGAGACAACTGGTCTCAGTAAGACCAGAGTACAAGCTATACAGGAATAATAAAGCAGGCTATGCCACTGTTGGACAAACTGTAAAAAGGAAAGTAAAAACTTTTTAACATATCAGAAGCTTTGCCAAGAGATTGCAACACCAACAGATAAGCAGTATAGAAAGCCACCAGTAAAGGGATATAAGACCATATAGAAAAACTATATGAAGTATTTGCAGAATACACAGGCAACACCAGCAGTAACAAGTCCCAAGGATCAATGGTATTCACCTAGGAACGCTAAAGGACTTCCAATGTGAAACAGTCCAACTGTGGTGTTTAACCTCTCACTTAAATCAGTCTTTATATGTGAGGACTAGTAATGTGGACATGGACCTAAATATGACATCAGGAAAAAAACAGCAGTCTTCTACAACCAGAAGTCCTGCCTCACAAACCTCTATTGGAGACAAGCAGCCTGGGAACAAGATAGTTTCTTTTTATATAGTTTATCTGCGTTTCCAAAAGACATTTGATGATATTTCTGAAGAAGAGCTACAGTTCTCACATAGATTACAGGACAAAAAGTATTACAAGACACAAAATACAAAATGAAGTAAACTGTCAGTTTCTACAGTAAAAGAAAAAAAAAAAAAAAAAAAAAAAAAAAAAACCCACAACAACCCTAACCAAGAAATTCCAAAAACTACAAGTGAGAAAAAAAAAAAAAGTATGTCCTTATCTGTGTCCTAAACCTCATATCAAGAATCTCACCTAATTACACATCCAGGATGTGAAAGAAATAGAGAACAACAACACATGTAAGTGACTGAAAGTTTACGTTTTTATGACCTATTCTTGTTGTGCACAACACCTCTTGCTCACACTACCGACATCCAGGAGTGAGTCCTAAGGGAGTTGTTCTAAGTGAGGGCTTCTGTATATCTCGTTGAATAGGAATACAAACTGACAGAAAAATAACTCAAAATTGCTATAAAATGACTGGTACCTCCAAATGCACAAGCAAATGACATGCACTTTAATGTAACACATTTCTTCTCATTTTGCAGTAAGTTAAAACATACTTACGGTTTGCATAAAATGTCTGAAAAATTGCTACTTGTGTTACGAATGAAATGAAATTATGAAGTTTAAAATCCTTGATCATTATTAATCAAATGCTGCTAGTCCTAAACTATGTCATCTGGCTTGTTAAAAAATATTTGATTGAAAAAAATTTTTTTAAATTGAAGTAATGGATGAAAATATTAAAATTCCTTGTTTAGGACTTGTGTCTTCTTGGCACAGAATTGCACTGGAAAGCTGTCACAATGGGATTTGACTACTCCACATAATCCTTCACGTGGAATGCAATTTTCTATATGGCAGCTGCTACACAGAGAGCTAGACCCAGAGCCCATGCACCACATGATTTTACCAGTAGCTACACATGCTTTGCAAGGTAAAAACACTATGTAGCTCCAAGGCACAGTAACTCGTCTGCTCTCCAGTGCATGGGATGGGGTGGAAGAGTAGAGTAGTCCTGCTCTAGGAAAACCTGCCATTTGCAGTTGTGGGCAGTCATTTGAAAACTGGCAAGATTCCACCCTTTGTGTCTACAATTCCACCAACCTTCTCTGAAGTGTTACAAAAATTACTGATACTTATTCTAAAAAAATAAAATATGACCTCTATTTTAATATACATTGATTTTTCCTATACAGTCAAGCACAGCCAGCCACCCAGGTGACCGGTGAGTAGTTACATCACAGCCCTGTAAATGGAGAGCACCCAGGGCTAGCAGCACAGGAGTGTGAGAAGAAAGCCAGCTACCTGAGACTTGGCAAGTACATACCTCATCTGCAGACAACTCAGGACTAACACTTACCAAAAGCCAAAGAAGTATTGATGTAGCAATGGTCTTCTAAGCATATAAGGAAAACACGTCTATCATGTCACATAGGAATATCAATGAACGATGGCACAGAAACGAAATCCAGTTATTTCCTTCTCTTGTGTTTTCTTAATCAGAACTGCCTCCCTCACGTTAGAGGCTTAACGGGTCTGTTTAAATAAATTTATTTCCATTAGCCTCTGTTCTGAGTTTCTGAAAACACTTCCAATTCACTTGTGTGGGGACAACTGATCCAGAGAAAGGAGAAGCAGAGAAAGGTAACAATCTTCTAGAATAACAGAAAGACTCTAAACACAAGATAGCAAATAGCTTAGGTTGACTTAGTGTACATAACATTTATTTTGTAAGAGTAGCATCAAGAGGGATTATCTTTCAGCAGTGAGTGCATGGTTTTTGCCTGAGGGGAGCGAGTGTTTCATTTGATTCCAGGCTTGTGACCAGTTCTGTCAATAGAACTTCTGCCTCCTCCAATTTCATAATTTGATTCCCTCCCAAATTTAACCCCAGAGACTTCTGTCACAATTAAATTCACTTCTTAGTAGAATAACTGACTGTTACAGACAGGTACTTTCAGCTATAACTAACATAAAATGAAACAAATGGAAGGAAAGTAAAAGCTTTTCCATCATAAGGACAGTCAAGTACTGGACCAAATTGCCCTGAGAAGTTATGGAGTCTTCATCCTTGGAGATTTTCAAGACCAGACAAGATAAAGATGACAGTAACCTAGCCCAACCTCCATAGTCAGACCCTCCTTTGACAAAGTGGTTGGGCTACCTTTATCTCCCATTAAGTTCCTGTCTGACAGAATATAAGTATATAAAACAGTTATTCACTGTTTCTTGTCTTTTGGGTATGCAACTTGAAAGCACGCAATTTCTAGATTTGCAGAAACACTAAATACAGTGTCACAAAACTGAGATTAAACTGGTGTTAAAGAGAGTATAGGGTGCTGGATGATCGGAAAAAAAATGTGTTAGAAATAGGACAGCCAATATTACAAGGAACTTTGGAATTTAATCTCTCTAAGTTTCAAAGCTTTAAAAGAAAGAAGAGCATCACTTCATCTACAAAAATACTGTGAAATAAAAGAATGTAATTTTAGAAAGTATTTACAAGGCTGAGTGTCTGTATAAAGCCCATTTGAAATTAACAATTCCATGTATAGAGGAGAGTCTGAATAACTATCAATAAACAAAGCATGAGTCCACACTCCAGAAATTAGTGTTTTATCAAGTGTTTTCCTTCATAAGCACACAAAATGTCAAAACAAAGAAAATAAAGAAACAGTAATGTTTCATGATTTAAGAAAAGCTCAAAAGTGAATAACATAAAACTAAACCAATACAAGCTATCACAACAACCCAAGCTGCAAAACGTATTCACAGCACACTATTCCATTTGGAACTGGCAAAGCAATCAAAAAATGAGCATTTCCTTTCTGCTTAAAACGCAAGAGTAAGCTACAACTGTACTTTTAATATACTGTTGAGGATAGAAAATTAGAGATGAAAAAAACTACAAATATTATGCTTGATCTCCAAACATAGAACACAATAATTTCCTTGGAGTAGAAGTTTAACAAGCTATTTTGGTTTTGCATTTTTTACAAGGCAGTTCTGAAAAAGATCAGGCTACAGAGTGAATAGTTGAAGGGTTATTAACCCCAGAGAGAATTTACTCTAAATACCCTTTAACAGTATGTAGATCACTATTCCAGTTCAGGCAGAGATCACAAGTACGCTCTTGTGTACATGGCTTTTGAGGGATAAGAGTATTCAATAAGCAAGCCACTTCACCTCAGGCTGGAGGGAAGGAAAGCAGACAGTCACTCTTCCAAACCAATTTACATCCTAAAATAGGCAACAGAACAGTTCTGTAACCACTATTGCTGGCACTCAGATATTTAATACAGACTAAAAGTTAAGATGTCCCAGTGTAGTATCTCCCAGTTTTTTGGAAATGTTACGTAATGTCTCAAGCTAGAGCACCATCTTTAACTCCAGTTCAACATTCATTACAAAAACTGAGGCCCCATCTACATCTTGCTGTGTTTTAACTTTTAAAAATGTAGAGCAAAAAGCAGTCCCCACAATAGAGTTTAGAGTTTAATAAGAAAAATGAGAGGGGAGAGAAAAAGGAATACAACTCTCAAAGAGATGAGAAAATGGAGCACAACAGAAAGAGTAAAGTGCTCATATAAACTCTGTCTAACAGAAATAAAAGTCCTACTACTAACCTCATTGGCCTCTGGATCTGCCTCCAAGTGATTTAAAGTTACAAAAGGACACAACAGCAGAGCCAAGAAGTCCAGTATTCAGAGTCTCAAGCCAAGGCTTCACTTATACAACCTATCATCCCTGTTAATTTCCTTGCTGGAAAATGTTTGGAGTCAGGGGAAAGCAACCTACAGAGATTCAGTCATTGCCAGACTCAAAGACTCTGCCTAGAGAAAAACAAATATTGGTAAAGCATTGCTTTTAGGCTTGTGTACTACAAGGCAAATCAATTACTTGGAGAAATTTCAGACTTAGAGACCTTCCTCGGAATACAACTACATGAGACAAAGCAGTGAATATTATTGTTTTTGTAAACAGTAATTTTACTTCTGTCAAGTAACACAGTCGTCATTTTTTCTGAGTTTAGTTATGTTTACTTTATATACAACTACTAGCCCTGAAAGCAGTTGATTTCCCATGCCATATTGTTGAATTTTATACTTACTTACGGGCTTCCGATGGTTCATATCTAATATATAGACTTCATTCAATTTAAAAATAGTGTCTACTTCAGAGTAACAACTAACCCAGATCAACCCAAATCAATACAGCTTTAATATTTTAATACTGACAATGCTATATCTAACTCTCAGATAACACTGTTCATATCTAACGCCCATTTAAAACTGATCCTGCTGCTTTCCATGACAAAATGTAATTACTAACTTTTCCAGTTGTTGCCAGATGTTCTAGTTACAAAAGACAGGTTTCTAAAGCAGAAAATTATTACCATGGTCTAATGAAAAAAAAGAGAAATGTTCAGTGGAAAAATTCAGAAGGTGACTCATTACAGCATGTGGATTGGTTTAATCATTGAGAATCCACCAATTGATAGAGAAAGGAGATATATTTGACCTTAATCTACTGCACATCATCCTTCACCTGTCAGAAATTTTCCATTATCTAGTATGGACCCAGCAAAGAAAAGACATGCATATGAAAAATAAAGCTTGTTATAGCAATAAAATACAATAAATCAATGAACAAACATGTTGTGCAATATCTAGCTGGTCAAAACTTTACTGAAGTTAAGACAATGTTTGTTGTCAGTGGCAATGAGCAATAAGTTTCTATTGAATTGGCAATGAGTTTCTATAGAATTTATGTTCTCTGGCTGTTTGAAGTAACTGAGTATAAACTTAATTATTAAAAAAAAAAAAACAAACCAAAACAAAAACAAAACAAAAACACCGAAGCCATGCAATACATTTTCCCAGGGAACATATTAATGGGGCCTTAGCTTTTACTTAAGAGTATTTACTATAGCATGTGCTCCTACCTCCTGTGATATGGTCACAGCCCTCTCATTGCACAGTTGTCCTAAAGAGAACATGACTGATGACTGTGTACAGTGCTAAATCAAACCCTGTTCAGGAAAATTAGAGGGTAGCAAAGAAAATCACCATTATCCTCAGAACATCAGCTGAAAAATAATTAAAGATACATACATTAGTGCCATGATAAACATGATAAAATTGTATCATGGCAGATTGTATCATGGCAGAGAAAAGCACATCTCCCTCAGTCTACTAGAATTCTTCAAGTAGCAAAAATGTGTAAAAGAAAAATGATAGACTTTTAGAAGTTAGAAGATAACTTCTAGATAACTGATAGAAGTTAAAAAGATAACTTTAAATATTAAGTTAATCACAGCAAGCAATGAAGAAAACACCTAGATAAGAGTCAGAGTTTAAGATTTCCAAACATACAGAGCCAATTCCAGGAAAAGGATATAGAAGACAGAATTATAACAATCTGTTTTACAATGTGGAATATAAAATACAGCCATATTCCCAATTTTTTTTTTAATAAAAACTATTACCATTTGTTCATTCTATGGAAAACAGAAGAAACATCACATAGTATTCGCAAGCAGCAGAGTGGTTCAGATCAGACTGACCTAGAGAAAACTTTGAAAAATCCCAAAATAATCCAACAATGAAAAAAACTTATGTTGGCACATGCATATTAATTTAGACAAATTCAATATTAGCCCTGTTAAAACAAGTTGTGTGAGATACACATAGTAATTATAACAACAATGTCATTTTCAGGAGAAACTGTCTTCTTGCATACAGCTTAGTAAAAATACCTATTTAACACAAAACTATTTTCAAAAGAACAAATACAACGTTATTTTAAATAACAGTAATATGTGACAAAGTAAATTCTCAAACACTCTCTCTGCTTGAACACAAGTAACTGACACCACCGATAGGGGAGTTCCACAAGGGCAATGCAAATTCTAAGAGAAAAGGAATAGGATCTGAACAAGAGGTGTTAAAGCATTTCCACTGTGTCTGGAAAGGAAAAAAAAATAGAACCAACGTAAATAAAGCAATCTGTAATACAGAGGCTTGTTTGGGCAACTTATATTTGAAAAAACATTTTAAAACTTAAAAAAAAAAAAGAAGAAAATATGAAAAACAACAGAAATTTCTTAAAAGGAAATAAAGTTAAAAATTATCGGACGTAAGCGTAACAACATATTATTACAATGCAAAGTTGAGTATTTTCTACAAAATAAGTAGATCTATATCACATGTATATAGGTCCCAAACCAAATAAAGCACAAACAGCATGAACATCCTTATATTTCTTTTTGGACATTCCCAAATTATTAGCCACTACTTATGGTCAATTTGGGCTGAACCCTACAACACATTCCTTTCAGAACCTGCTGCATTGCACGAGGAAGAAGAAAAGGAAAGAGTAAAGCAGAGCAGCACTTACTGGAATTCTGAAAGGCAGATCCCCACCCATCCCGGGATCTGTTCATGCTACAAAGAGAAGATAATAAGCGCCGAGTTCTGGGAGGTGCTGCTGCTGTGTCCCAGTAATTGCAATTTACAGGACTGAAGAAACACAATACTCTTGGGAAAATTAATGTTTCTTTCTGTGGTCATACACAGTGTCTCAGCACAGGGAGAAATAAACATTTGTGATGATAAGAATTTCTCATCTGAGTAAGGTGCACACGAGTGTAATATTTCTTTGCAAGGACTTCACTTTAATATGATTTTATTATTAATCTGTATTTCAGGAACACACTTAAATAGCAGCAATGTAAAACAATAATGGAAAACTACTCTTTCACGTAATTCATGGTTAAATGAGTTAAATGAAAAACACCCTGCCACTGGATGTGCAAGTAAATCCAGCAAGTATTTAGACAATTTATGAAAGATATATCATTAAAACTATGAAAAACAATATTATAGGCACTATCCTTAACGGAAGAAGTTCCTAAATCACAGATTCACACAAGCCAGGGGAATGCCTCAGAGAAACAGCGCTCTGTACCTTTTCTCCTTCCTGGACAATCATCAAGAACCTCTCCAGAAAAGGAGACCATTTCATACCCTTGATCTGATACAGTCCAGAGGTTCTTACATTCTTATTCTGGTCACTGTCCAAACAAACATGAAGAAAAACACCCACTGGGTGACAATGTAGAAGCAGCTGTACGAGGACAAGAAGGAGAAGTTACATTTTCACAGTGAAAGGACTAATTAGAGAACTGTCTTACTACTGGAAAAAAGATACGGTTACTGGAGCACCGTTCAGAGAAACTCATACCCCTTCGTTGATGACCTTGCCCAGCTTTCTATTCCCATCAGCATTCTACGCAAGATAATAATTCACATCAGCTCTCTTGCAAGAAAAGCGCTTTTGGTGCATGAAAATAGTCAAGTACAACAATGAGGGATGCATGAAACCCATGAAAGGTGTTGATGGTGAAAAAAAAGGGGCAGGGGAGGAAGAGGTCTTTTGAAATCACAACAAAAGCAATGAAAAGTTGCTAAATTAACTTACAGTGGTATTACAAATACTACTGTATGCATTCTTGCAAAGTGTTTGGAGCCTTCCTTGGATTTATACATTAAAAATAGATCAAATGCAATCATAATGCTTAAACTTAATTATGTAACATCCCTGCAATAGCACTCCGTAGAAGTTTTCAGAAAATTACCTGTTAAATTCAAAGTAATGTTAACATCTTGGGCTTCTTCTCCCAAAATGTATCTTGATTTCCATGATCACTTCTCAGAGGTAACAATTCTTTCCTTGCAATACTTTCCAAAGCACCAAGCTCTTCAGTTCCCTGGAGCACTCTGAAGGCATTGGAAATTCTAAAGCTGCACCTACACACACACTCTGGTTTGAAGTGAACTGAATGTCCCAGCTGTCCTCACTCAGCACATTTGTGTCACCCTTATGGAGGAGTTCTCATATGTCAAGTTGGCTTCTTCCCAGAGCAGACTCAGTCAGAAGCTCCACTCCAGGTGTGCACCCAATGTATTGTAACAGGGACACAGGGGTCCAAACCAATGTCTGGCCCCTTAAACAACTTCAAATCACACCTATGGTGAGGGCTTTTCATCCAACAGTCCAAACTAAAACTAGTCTGAGGCAGAATCGCTATACTGAGCTGCCACATTGCAAACATGTATGCCTTTGCACCAACTGCTTTGATCTAATGATCTACTTCCACTTGCCAAATTGCTTACTTACACCAACACAAGCTGAGTGTTCATCACCTCTCAGAAATGTTTTTAATGGTCTACAGAATTCAAGTCATACGTTGTAGTTCTCAAAACTAAAACTCTCCTAGGTGCAGAGAAGCAAGTGACTGACAAAAGCATACAGCAACAACTGTTTTGTTTCCTGTTGCTGATTACACTGAAGAATTAAAAGAAAAATAAATCAGATTTTTGTGGGAAATTCTGAATCAATTTGTTATTAACATAATGTTGCTTACTTGGGTAATTACTGGATAATATTTAGCAAAGAACAACTGACAACACAAAGAAGAATAATTAAGAAAAATAATCTATGAGAATTAAGAAAATAACCCTAAAATATTGTCACTTGTAGTCACCGTCAATACAGAAGAAAAGCTACGCAGCAACTAATTAATGTTTTGAGTATTTGGGAAGTTTTACTCACCATTTCAAACATTTTAAAATGTATTTTTCTTTCGCCTCTCAGTAAGAGAGGAATGCTATGTATGCACAGCCACAGTTTGTAAGAAGACAAAAAACCACGGGGAGGTCCTGGTCCTGCTCACCTGATTCATGCAGCAGGCCCACAGAAGTCTGCCAAACAGAGCTACTGCCACAAATATGTCAAACAGCATTTGACTAATAAATTGCTTCAGTGCTGTCTCACTTTGTAAAACATTTTTCAGAGGTTTTAAGGACTATTCCAAAGCTATATATTATTTCTACCCCTGACTGATGAATGATTCTATTTAGACAGTTCACTGAAAACAGTTGAACTTCAAAGGCCGTAAGAAATCATTTATTATCTCACTTGTGATTTAGAAACACACCAGCTGAGAATCTCACTGCAAACAGTAACAAGCAGTACTTCCCTATTTTTTAAAAAAGCACCTTTTTTTCTAAAGACAAAAAAATAGAATTCTTTTCTATAGTCATAACATAGGACTATCGGACATATCAAAACAAAATCCAAAATCTGCAATTACATTTTAAGCTGTTACGTTTGTTACATTGTAAGCATCTATTAAAGCACAATAAGACTGTTAAACATAAAATAAAAGAGATTTATTTTTACTTTCTTACCTGTAAAAGGGATTTAACGATATCTGTATTTGAAATTTTATCTTCCAATGATATTGTACAAAAGACATACATGGAGAAGTTTCCAGCTCCATATAGCACCTACACGATACTATGCCCTAGAGAACAGGTGAACGATTTAACAGTGAAAAATGCTAGCTAGGCAAACGTTGCATCTAAGGAGGATGTGTTCATGTACGTACAGGGGTACAATAAAGCATTCACCCAGAAAAGAAAGATCTGCACTGATAAGGGAGAAAACAGTTTTTATTTATTGTTTCATTGTCATATTAGAAAGTGCATTTCTTACTACTTTGTTTGAAATTATACAAGTGAGGTGATTGTACTCTTTTCTTCTTAAAACAAGTAAGGGGTGAGCTTCAATGATTTTCAACACAATTTGAAAAAATTACTGGGTAAAATACTTAGCATGATGAAAACAAAGAAAAAAAAACCTTAGTTTTTCAGCAGCAGGGCATGGCATTTCTTGTGCTGTGCTACTTTGAAGAAAAGTGATCAAATTCAAATCACCTGCCACTTGTAAAAGATGGGGGGGTTTAGGTTAAAAATGAAAATAGCGTAGCTACTTGCCCAACGGCATATACAAGAAAATATATTTATAAGCAGCACATATTAATTCAGTTGAGGTAATTTAACTAAGCTCTTACGTTTCTGAAGTTCAAATGGCAAGCTTCTCTCCTTCACTCTAGAGAGCAAAAATTATTCAGTGAATATACTGCCTCAGATCTGAGGCTTCATCATGCATAGAATTTGAAGTACAGCAACTGTGCTATTACAGATTGTACCAAATATGCATTTAGTTTAGAAAAACAGCCTGGTTTCAGCCAGGCTTCATGAAAGTAAAGAAATATTGTTTAATTTGCACCATTCAATCTTCCAAATGTCAGACAAAAGCTTACACAGTAACATAGAATTTGCAATCGCAGCCTCCGAACTAACAAGAGTTTGTTCTTTTTTAAGATTCCCATTAGGTCTTTCCCTCTGGCTGTTCAAAGAACTGTATTTCATAGCACGGCACTATAAAATTCTGGCTCCCTTAAAACCTGTCTAGGAACAATATGAAAAATATAATATATAGACAAACTAGCCAAACCTTAAAAGCAAACTAAAAAATTAAGTGGCATTCTTTTCACTTATCGTATTTCAAAGAGCAGCACTTTTCCGTAGAAGGATCCCATTAGCTTAGCTGTGACATCTTTATTCTCGTACCTGTAAACCATTCCATTGTTAACCTCCGAAACGGCAGTGACTGCTGCCACCTATAGATCGCAACACGAGTGGGCAGGATTGTACTCGGCGGTTCCCTCTACCGGGGATGCAAGTCTGATGAATGTGCAGGCACTTTTATTAACAGCAGGTGTCCCCACTTTGGCTGCTGCTTTACCTCAAAGTCATTACTTTAAAAGCATTTTCATGTTTCCCCAAACAAACTCCAACTTCTGCCTGGAGTCTAAGTAGTAGCGAGGTGATTTGGGATTGGAAATTTCAGTCCCTGAACTCTTAATTCAGTTCAATAAATGCAGTTTGGCAGAAAAACAAAAATTCCCTTGTTGTAACACAACGTTATCTGCTGCGGTGTATTAGCGGGCCCACAGCTGAACAAATTTCCTTCTAAAGAGTAAGTTGAAATAAAAGCAGTAAACTTTTAAGTAGGATAAGATTGGTTCTATTTAGGCAATAGTTTCATCAAACACACCAGTGTAGCATTAGAAAGAAGATGAAAAACATTAAAATACTTTCATCCTAGAAGTCCCACGTAATATCGGACAGAGTAACATATGCGCAAACATATGAACATACACACCCATGGAAAAGCACTAATGTTTCCTGTTTAGATCTGTCAAATCAATATATCTGACTTAATTAAAAAGCAAGCAATTGTGCAGAAAGTCAATGTAGTTTTGTTGACTACTCAAGAAGACAAAAGTAAGTTTTCTTACTCTTGAAAAACTAGAAACATCTAATTTTACAAAAATGTCACCCTTCTCTCTCTGGTCTCCTCCCTCTCTACTTTTAATCCTAGAGATTATAATTCTATTTGGATACATAATTCTATTTGGGTACATTATTCTTTAAAGTCTGAGAGACTGGCATGGGTAACAAAATGATGCTAGAGCAAAAGGGCAATTTTAAACTAGACTTAATGTACTGAGAAGCCTAGGTAGCATTACAGCAAAGACTCCCATAACAGAGATTCACTCTGTCGAGTAGCACACATTAGCAAAATAAATAAAATACCGGGCATAGCTCTCCAAGAGGAATAGTATTAATAGGGAGACTAAAGCTAAGCAGACATTGAATACCATATACCACTCTGCTATCGGGTTGATTAGAGTAAATTAAAAAGAAAATAATATAAGAGCAAGTTCTTAAACCAGGGATGTTATTAAAGTCAGAGTTTTGCAAAGCATAGATGTATTGATTGAGGTTTGATATAGGAATAAACATTATTCAGAACTCTCAGTACCCAAAAGAAATTACAAAAGCAGGAAAGAAATATGAGAAAATGTCTGAGACACATGCCTAAGACACCGGTACCTCTTTGACTGGGCACAAACAATAGCATAATTTGTTCTCCACATATCCCCTCCAGGTCTTAAAGACGACAGAGCTACACGGAACCTGAAATATTGTATAAAGGCAGACGTGAGCATATACTTGGCCATTCACCACTGCTCGAAAGTCTAGGAGCAGGATTAGAAATACTCAGCCTTTCTTCCAGTGGTAGGAGAAAGCTATCCTTCCATCTTGCTTTCCAATTTTGTTTCTTAATTAATAAAAAAGACTACTTTAGTGCCATAAGGCACAATTCAACTCACTTCATAGTCTGAGACTTTTTTCCTCACCCTTTTGGAAGAAGGCAAAACCCAAAGGCACGCCATGACAGAGTCTCCTCTGACTAGGTTTAGAACATTAGATGTACCAAAAAAACAGTCTCCACACCCATTATGCCCCAATATAGTTCGATGTGGAGACAGAACAGTGACCACGCTGGTGACTAGGGAAGTGACGGAAACGCAGTCCAGACAGGAGTTTGTAGAAAGGAGCGCAGAAGCTCCCTTTGGGCACAGTTAGACATTAGACTGGCTTAACTGTACTGCCAAATCTCACCAGCTTTGCATCTTTTCTCTACCTGAATCGGAGCAAATACGAACCTGGCCTGCTGTCTTAAGTAGGCCTTCTACTTTCAGGAATATAAACTATTTTGAATTGCAATTTTATGTGACGTAATCCAATCTAACTGTGGTTCACTGCCCAAAGAAGAGGCCTCTTTCCTCCTCTTACCCTCCATATTCCCAGTCCCAAGAGCACATTCCCACTGCCACTCCAGCACCAGATCTGGTGATACTGGGCTGCAGAGCAAGATCAATGGAAGGCTAATCCACTAAAACAAATATTATTTTTCCTTTAGATAAATACACCGACTAACTCCACAGATACATAGCTGTTTTACCCAACAGAGGACAGAGGCCAGCAGCACCAGGCCAGCAAAGGGGGCGGGAGAGCAGCAAGCAGTTTGAACAAGCACTACATGAAGCTCACACACATGCCACCACTGAAAGGGGAGGTGCTGCTCTCCTCTCCTCTGCTAGGTCAACATCATGGAAATGCTCCCTTGGCCTCTCCTGGGGAAGATGTTCTAGCTTGCATTAAAATACAGGCACATCCCTCAAAATACAAAAAATGTAACTCACTTGATCAAATAAATTAAAAAAAAAAAACTAAACAAACAAACAAAAAAAACAAACCACAAAGAGAAAGGCTCGGACACTACAGCCTAATATTCTCTCCTCTCTCCCAAAGGTGTTTTGTTTTGTTTTCATTATCATTATTAGATTAATTCCCTTCCAGGCTGGAAAATAAACAATTTGGAAAGTCTGTTTTTTAAATTTAATTTTCAAAGAAAAGGAAATCTGTTCCCCAACTTGCTACCTATTTAGGCAGAGCAGAGAAATCTAGCAAACAAATCAAGGCTTTTTTGAGAGTAATACCTATAATTTTACAAAAGCTTCTATTCGCCTGTGTTTTAGGAATGGAGATTGCTTTAAAATATTACATTACTGTAGTAACTCATGGTTTGGACCTGTCATCTTGATGTCTCTCTAATTTTGGAGACCAAAAACCCATTCGAGATATTACTCAATCAAAACCAAGTGTTTTGTAAGAACAATCTCACAAGCCTTAAAAACAGGTATTCCTACTGATTTGAAACACCTTTTTAGAATCACATGTGGACTAGGAA